>QLOY01003932.1:0-64154 GCA_003313965.1 Megacollybia marginata
TCTGCATGCCTGAATGTAACCTCTGAGGTATACTTGAAGTAGACTGGTAACTGCCTCCTGTCGTGCTCCATAGCATCGTCAACATGTCCTCACTTCCACTCAACACAGTCCTTAAACTGCTTCATACACTACTCATATCAACCCTGACACATACCTAACACATACCCAACACAGTCTGCTGGCCCCTTATAGCATACCTGAAGTAAGTCTCATTTATTCCCCGTGGTTTACTGTGATGTCTCTACGTATACACCTGAGTGTGTCCTGACTTATACTTCACAGCAATACCCAACACAGTCTGCCAGCCTCTTATAGCATACCTGGAGTAAGTCTCATTTATTTCCCGTGGTTTACTGTGATGCCTCTACCTATACACCTGAATGTGTCCTAACTTATACTTCAGAGCATCTTCAGTATCCCTACAAAGTGTCTCCAGATAGGTGCCATGTGCCTTCAGTTGATCCCTGGGTTGAACTGGGTTACTGAGCTTAAAGGAACCTCGACCTTGGATGTCTTGTGATGACCTCACTGTCCTCATTGCCCTGGGACGTCCTTAAGAAGCCTATGGGTGCCCCAGGACAGGGTGAAATTTTTCCTGATGTAGGCAGGAATTTAAGCTCCTGATATCGAGTCTCCCGGTGATTGAAGTCAGTGGAGAATTTGTTAAGATAATACTGAATTATCTTCAGCCATAGCCATTGGAAAAGTGCGCTAGCAGAAATCAGTCATGGATCTGTTGCAGTTAGGTGAGGATGAACATACACATGAAGTGGGCTGTTGGGATTGAAAAGGCCATTTGACTGTCCCTCTAATATGATGTTTCGTAAATCAAATCCATACTCTTTGAGCCACCATTTCCATGTGCTTTTGGCCACAATGTTGTGGACACTCTTCACTGCAACACATGGCAAGTTACAAGGGGCATCCATCAGGGAGCTCGGGCACATCACCTTGGGGGAGGGGGTCTTAAACACGAAAATGTATGTCACATATATGTGGTGTAGGAGTGGTCCAGAGGTCCTGAAACAGTTGTATCATGATTTACATTGTTTTGGTCTTCTAATCATTGGAGAGCCAGGAATAAGGCTGTAGTAAGGTCTGGTACATGCAGTAACTGTACTAGGAAGAGTAAGACAATCTTTGGGAAGGTCGTATGCTCATGGAAACATTGCAAGAACACATTGTTAGTAGAATACCCTTGATACTGAAAGACTTGCATGATTATGATGTGTTTTGAGCACAAGGTTTGAGGTACAAAGGGATATTTTTAGATTTTCTTATCAGGTGAATGTCACATGTCATGGGAACTAGTTACTAGATAAGGAAGGAGGGGGGAGGGGGGGGGGGCTTAGAGGCCTTAAACGCGAAATTGTATGGGATATTTGTGACAAATAAGTTGGATGCCCCTTGGCCAGTTATTTGCATCAATATCAGGTGTATATTTCTCTCTTGACAAAAGATTCAGTGAATTTAGATCTTGAGCAATAATACACACCTCAAAGCAACCTGCTGTCCCCACATTAGCTTCGTCTCAGTCCCTTTATCAATTGTCTGTTGCATGCTTGATGCTGTAATATGGGTAAGAGATGAGCAGACAGCAAGTAAGTCCACGGACCTCCATTCGCTTCAATAACATCAAGATGCAGATGCGCAATAGCATTTTGATCACGAGAATCAGGAACAGCCTCCAATAGATGGATAAAGCCAGTCTTTTCTTGAATGACATATATGCCAAACCCTGCATCACCCATTCGGAGTGATTGCTTGTCGAGCTTCTCATGCCCATCACCGTGCCATTCCTGGAATATCCCGATTGCTCTAAGGGTCCCACGGGGAGTTGTGTTATTGTGCTTGCCAGGATATTGTTTGAGGACTGACTCAGGGAGGTTATCACGGAGTATTTCTCGAATTTTGTCACTAATGAGACATCAGCTAGTCACGTAGCACTCTAGAGCGGTCAAAGGTAATACCGTGGATATGGAGTCCCATCCATGCGCAATTGTCAGTGAAGCCAGCTGGTACCATTTCGAGTTGTGAGCCCATTGTTAGCTTGCAAAGGATGACACTGGTAGCTAGTCTCGTAACCAGACCCTCTGAGTTTGACGAGGGATGNNNACCTCGATCAGAGGGTCTGGTAAACTTCCAAAAATAACTCGCACATAAAGATTTCAGGGTTGCACGTGATGTGCCGCTGTCTGCTGATATCTCAAGACGCAAGCTCAACACTGCCTCACGAGGCCTGATTCATATATAATGTTACTCAAAGGGGTCTTAGGCAGCTGAATCATCAATTTGAGATGCTGAAACCAAGTGGGTGGCGTAAACGAAGGTAAGTACTGCTTTGGCTGCTGTGGTGCCGAACTCAATCCAGCAGCTCAAATTTGGTTCGTTCTCACTCCGGCAAAGTTCATATGCACTATTTAGCTCACTTCAGAGTGTCTAGACCCTCCCGCTCACCTTCCGCTGCTTCTAACTCACTCCGTCAATTGAAATCTTTACCTGCCAGCTATTTTTGGAAGTTTACAGGTCTAACTGGTAGCTATACCAGGATTCCCCACTAATGCTTTAGCATTCTTGCATGCCGTCGGAATATTAAATTCACTGCGCACTTGGAAAAATTTGGAGCAGCTGCCAGTGGGAGAAAACACCAGTCAGAGCATGCTACAAATTGTATACAGCCAACAACTCACCCAATTTTCCAGTCAAACCGCTTTGCTAGCTCAGCTATCTGTTTCTTGGAGCTTAATCCTATGGTCGCAAATTCCTGTAAAGCAGCTTCCAATATATCATCAGCTGGGCCTGGGGTCTAAGTCAGTGTATGTTTAAGTGATATGAAACTGAGCTGACGGATTCCAGTCTCAGTGCCATTATAGCCTTCACGGTTTACCATGTTGACCAGAAAGTGAATGTGGGTGTGCTAGGCACGTGATCATGCTGAATCGGGCATAACTGTTGGCGAAATGGGATCCAACACCACTCTGGAAAGCAGTCCGTTGATGTTGATGGCAAAATTGTTGTCCGTGTTGAATGAGAGGTCAAAAATCGTGTATTATGTGTTGGAGCTCGAAAATTGACAGATAGGCAGTCTATGAATTGTTGGAAATACACGTCTGTGCTCATATTCCAAATGTACATACATCTATAGGGTACTAGTCAATGTCATCATCACTGTCAGACAGGGCTTGTTGTCTAGCCCTCTTTGTCAAAGTCCTCAGATCAAGCCGTTTGCATAGGCTGTTGCACTGGTGTTGTGCTGCAAAAGACTTTAGCCCTTCAGGGCCACAGTCACTGATACAATTATCACTAGATTGATGTAGTTGGAATGAATAGAAAGCACAAGAAAGAAATTGAACATACCCTCCCTGTGTATGAGCCATCATGTCAAACAGGATATTGGCTTGACGGCCATATGGGTGCGAGGCTATGGAAATATGTCAACAGGGATTAAATGGGGGATGAGTACTCACATTGAAGATCTACGAGGACAAGGTTTCCATCAGAGCTATCATAGCTGAAATGTGCAAATGCATTCATTGTTCTTGAGGCACAGCACCAGGCTATTTATATTCTCACAGGTGAAAATGCTAAGATAAGATTTCATTTTCCCTCCCTTTCAGAGAACAAAGGGAGGGAAAATGAAAACATCTTATCTTAGCATTTTCATCTGTGAGAATATAAATAGCCTGGTGCTGTGAGGGAAGACTGTTCCCAAGAGATTGCGTGAGAGTACCACTGTATTTCTCAACAATCTTCATGCGGAGTGGCTCCATGACCCAGACAGAATATTCATCATCCGTACGGGTACTATAAACATCCTCGGAGATCCCGGAGGCTGGAGAAGGGGCACTGTTAGCTTCAACTATCTCTCTGACCAGAAGACATTCAGAAACTTCAAAATCTGTAGTCCTATTGAGTGTGATTCATAGAGAACCAATATGAAAATACCCTTCACAATATCAACCACATTGGCCCTTTCACATAAATCATAAAAGTCGGCAAGACCCTGCTTGCATAGGAGAACATTGCGAACCTCAGATGCAAGATGTTCTTCATTTTCGGTCATGCAGATGGTCATTGTAGACCGTGGTTCTTGTAAGGATTGCTTAAAGTCGGAGCGAAAGAAGCGCTTGAGAACCCGAGGTCCCGAGCCATCATCAGGATTGAACTGGGCAACACGTAATGAGTGTTAGCACCTGGTGAAGACAATGAAAGAAACATACTAGATGAACTACTTTCATGCTCCCATGTGCATACTCCACATTTGACAATGATCCTTTCAATGTGGCTGCATTATCCCACCTCACTTTGAAGTCCTCCTCCGAAGTCAAAGAGCAGCTAGCAATGAGCAATGTCATGTCAGTTGAGCCACCAGGAATAGATGGAACTGAAAGTTGGACAGGAGCTGGTGCAGTTGTACTTCGACGAATGCCCATGCCACTGAATGCCGATCTTAGTGGAGCTAAGAAGCAACTCAAAGTCAGTGAAGTGCATCATTAGAGCAAACACGTACTCAACGTTGTGACAGTTGAATTTGGACCATGTACCATTTCAGCATGAGAGCGCTTCATCAGCTTCTTGGTACCACCAGCATCAATGGGAACAGAGTTCGACCCTGTTCGCTCCTCAATCTGAGTAGACACTTCAATGTTTGAGGTAACAATAATTACACATACCAGCTGACCATCAATGAGAATCTCCAACATCAGGAAAAACCCTTTTTAACCTGGATGCCTCAAGGTTGACCTGGATCAACCTATGTCAACCTTGGTCAGTCCCAGGTTTAAGTCTCAATTTTCAGGTCAGCCAGGTCAACCTAAGTCATGTCTAGGTTAGCCCAAGTCAACCCAGGTTAGCCCAGGTCATGTCTAGGTTAGTCCCAGATCAGCTCAGGTTGACTTAGGTTGACTCAGGTTTACTCAAGTTTGCCAGGTTTGCCAGGTCAAAAAGGGTTTTTCCTGATGAAGTTAAACAACAGATGAACCCCTCCTAGGTGTTGCTTGTTTTTGGGTGGTAGAAATTCCTGTTTGTTTGGAAGCTTGCATATTTCATCATATATAAATCTGAGGGTTCCGAAGAGTAGATGGTCCTGGATTATTTGATTTCCCTGAAAACGAGGAGAGACATCATCTCTATAGCAGGAAGGCATTAGTAACTCTGAACCATATCAAAAGAAAGTGTATGCACTCAGTGATTCTTGATGTACTTCGCCTGCTCCATGTGGGCATCCAACAATCAAGCACAGTAGGAATGATTTCTACAAATTGGGATTAAGAATGAAGTCGCCTGTTAAAGGAAGAGAAACATGCCACTAATTGTAGTTGAAGCTGGCACTAAAGTGTTGACAGTCCCAAGGAATGCAATTGGTTTCACTTTCCCTCAGCAAACAGCAGTAGCTGTAATAGAGAGCATGATCTCACGCGACTCTGTTAGGACTATGCCGAATGCAAGCCCGAGATGTATAGACAGATGTGGCTTGTAGAAAACCCTTGATAAGAATACCAAGGTAAACCCTTTGGCTATGCCCTCTGCTGGATCGTGGGTTTAGGTGAAGGTATCGGCGGAGCCTCGGCGGAGTGAGGGCCGATACCCGGTTAGAGAGGAGTTGGAGAGAATAGAGTATTGAGCGTAATCCAAGTTGATTTCTAAACTGAAGTATACAACACTGGTGCTAGGCTTATATACTAGAGGCCGTGCTATCTACTTTAGTCGATAATAAAGAAACATCGAAAGGGACTATTTATGAATGTTAAGTAATATGAATGTTAGTAAGAGTAATGAATGAAAGGATATAAACGGAACAAAGAATAGATATAATGAGAACAAGGGCTTTTAAGGGCTGGTTGATTAGTCTAAGTGCACGGATGTAACAGACTCGCCAGGCAGAGAAAAAGGCTGATTATAAGATTGACTCCGCCGCTCATCCAAGGACTCATTAGTGTGACCAGGACACTGAAATATGGAAGGAGGTTTGAATGCAGTGTTCTGTTGCACAGCCACTGGTAACATCACATTGGATTTGGCCTTCCCATCAGCCATGCGTTTACCAAAATTTCAACCTCTTGACTGGAGTAGTTTCTGCGCAGAGTTGAGATCATCTGGATCTGGGTACAATTGATAACATTTGAGCTAAGTACAAAAAAAACTTTGAACGCACTGAAATATTTAATGCAACTACCACACATGGTGCCGCGCATGTTCCTGAATGTGCCTCCACATCCCTCACATTGGGGGTACTTCTAAAAACTGAGTTCAGCAACAATAGCTACAAGAAAAACTCACTTCAAATTCTTCTCGCAAGGCCGGGTGTTCCATGAAGTATGTTGCAAGCTCAAGACAACAAGGACAGAGGCCTAGGTCAGTCTTTCTCGGAAATACTCCATTGCAGCCAGTACCAGGAATGTCACCTCTGCAAGGAGCAGTGTGAGATGAGGTTGAATTATTATCTTGCAGCGTTGCAAATTCAGAATTATGGCTTAGAGACATGCGGAATGACTTCACAGAAACAAGAAATGTGTCTTTATACCTGGAATCAATTCAAAATGGCTCAACAAATCTTATTGTTTAGAACTGCGCAACAATGAGACTGAATCATGTTCAGGACAAGGCTACCCAACTCGGCCATCCCGCTGAGTTACATGAGCATGCATTCGCTGGTTGTGCCACAGCTCCATTTGAGCATACTCAGCTGTATGGAGGATTTTTTGGTAGTCATTAACTACAAATAAAAGTTGAATAAAACAGTCAAACTTGAATTCAACACACTTACGGTGTTTGATGCATTCAGCACATCCTGAATATATTGCAGTACAGCCCTCATCGAGTACAATTGAGCCACAATGAAAGCATTGGGAAAAGTTCTAGATACCCAATCAGTCATAAGAATACTGGCCATATAAAACACATACGATATATTTTTCACACTGCAGTTCATCAGCTGAGGATAGGAACTGGCATCGGCCACAGAGGCCGCTTTGAAACTCCTTAAATGGAAAGTTTGTACCACACGAGAGCCCAGGAATTATGCTACAGCACTGGGATTTACTGTCTTTTGCAGAGGACCTCAGGCTGCAGGTAGTGTTAGTAAGAGACATGGTAACAACTTGCCAAACAATGTCACAGCCAAACAATGACGCGAACTTTCCAAATTTCAACCGTGGATGATCCGCCGACCATAGCTTAACCCGAAAGGTCATTACTTCGGCGACCTCGTCACCACGGAACAACAACTCGACTGGATCGGAGAGTGTCCACCAGGTCCCGAGCAAGATAAGGTCGTGCCGAGGATTTCAAAAGCAATAGCTATGGAGGCCACGGGCACCACGTATCTCTTGGTACACAGTGGCAAGCAGCCGAGCACGAATTCAATTTGGATGAAGCACAAGTTTCCGACTCTCCAGAGGAACACAAAGATCACAGAAGTGAAGGAGATCAAGTATGAGAAGATTGGAGATCTGAAATCAGCCAAGCCGATCTGGGTAGCATCGGAGAACAAGTCAAAGTTACCTGCGAGCACAGCAGACAATTAGATGGACTTGAATAGTAGCACATGCAAAATTGGGATGTGTCATTAGATTGTGCAGCAACATGAGATGGTCTCACTAGAAACGAACTGGAGGGCAGGCTTGAAGCTTGAAGGCTTGAATGTGATCAAAATGCAGCAGATGTTACTAAAGGAAGCTGAAGAATTCATAGGCAACCGAACAAGTGAATGATGCAGCAGTCCTGGCATGATTCATCTCACATTATGCTTTGACATAAGGTTTTGTATCACTCGATAGGTTGCGGATTTGGGAGGTCAATAGCACATGTGTTGTACCGTCGGCGGCTGTCGGCCTACCGTGCATGCATGCTTCTAAATCGTTTGTGACATTTGTCGCCATTAGCAACCGGCAGATTCTAGATGCCTTTGTCACCTTGATCCACAGGCTAGATGACGGTGCCTGTGGGTAGTTAACTAGTACCAGCACGTGGTGTGACGTTCCTCCCATTTTGGGAAGCATGTCTCCCGAATCTTCCGGATCTGATTGTCCACCACTGCTCTTCTAACTCGTTATTTCTGCCGTCCATCTTTCCACCAACTCTATTATCTTGTACAGCTTTCCATATATTTAAACTCTCTGTATGTCTCTATACATCAACCTGAGCAGTATGTATACCGCGGCTGGGGTTGAACAGGGAATGCCACAGAGATGATTGAAGATGAGGAGGCATTGGTCCCATTGCTTGGTAATACTATGGATGGTTGCTGGTGAGTAAAGAGAATGAAATGAAAGGGAGGGAAAGAATACATTTTGACAGCACATACAATCCCACCATGTACCTTCCTCTTCTTTGTTCCAAATGACTTCATCATAATGAATAAAAGTATAGTAATAATACTTGAAGCTGGCTTTCATGTGTACTATTGCAGTGAAAGTTTGGCATGTCATGTCACGTGTAACTAGTGCTCAACTAGTACCGCAGCCATTGGTGGGATCATCTGTCGACCAAATGCTCTGAAAATTATGGATATAGCTGATTTATACTATTAGATGATTCTCAAATATTTTGAAGATGAACGACTCATTGGAAGCTCTTTCAGAATATTTTTTTAACTAGTGCAGTATGAGTTGCACGTGCACGTGCCACCGGGACGGATTGGAATAAAATAATCACACCCGCGTCTTCATTCCTCATCTCAAATCACGCTCAGAGTGCCTGTGACCTGCCTTGAACATAGGTATATAAGGTGACATGTTCTCTTCTCCTTTTTATTTTTTCCCTCCTTTGATTATTTTTATTTAATTATTTAATTTTGGCCCACAGGCATCATCACCGAGCCGATCCACAACCATGAGAAACGTACCAGAGGGCAGAAAACACACAAAAAAACGGCTATAATCGAAGAAATTAGCACCTTGTGTCGGAAAAATCCGAACGGCCTTATAAGACCGACGGCATTATGTGGCATCCCTTACTCACATAAGACCTCATAACGCTTTGTAAGGTTCCTAAAGAACCCTCATAGTTCAATCACATCACACGTCCAAATTTTGTGATCGTCGATTAGTCTGTTTATAAGAGACTACCTCATAGTAGTCAAGTGAGCTTTAATAAACAGATACATATGGTGCAACAGTAGTGCGTCAGTAAATTACCTAATGCTTGTTGGCACATCTTGGGTTCGACTCTCATGGACAAATTCCCCCAGGGTTATTGAACATATTTTAATTTCTATTAGTAGAGTCTGTCTTGTAAGAAGGCCCTTCTATTATAAGAGCACCGTTGTATCAACTTGTATGATAAGATAACTTGTCTGCCATAAGGTCTTATAAAGCGGCCTGGGCCTTATGGCCTTATAAGGCATCATGAGTGCTTATATTGCACTTGGGGAAATTTCCGACATGTGATAAAGTCACGTATCGTGACACCCCTAGCGATTTTTTTTGAGACCCAAATTGGGGTACATTTTCGCCAGAGCCTAGGGGAGCTTCCCGGGTCCTGTTTACTTGCTAAGGACAGAGGTCGATACAGCCTCTTTCGATGACTCGACATTTGCGTAGTTGAGCTCGAGTAGCGCAGTGTTCGAAAATGTATAGTGGCATGCATGAGAAAGAGAACACATTCGACAGATGGAATGCGGAGTCGCAATATATATAGACACCGGACAGGCGGAATGGAATGGCAGTAATGTACCACTGCATTGGACCCCTGGACCCAAGAATTGGATAGCTTGAATAATGCCAGTAGCATACATGCCTCATTTCCAAGCTCAGGTACCGGTCATCGCGTGCTTTACGACAGAAAGGTCGAGCGGAAAGGTGAAGGGCGCCTATCAATGCCAATCTTGGACTTCTTGAGAATGCATAAAATGGTCTAGCCAGTTCAGCGCTACTCTTTCTGCTGCTCCCACCAACCAACAATCAGGTTGATCACATCTGCAGGAATCTTATTTGCTCTGACGATCTTCAGATGAGTCTGAGAACTTATGCCCTGCTGTTTGCCGTTCTTTTTTTAAGACCACTTCTCCATGCCAATGGCTTCCCTCTGCTGGTGACCGACACAAACAGAAGTAGTTCAGAGGCCAGCGTTGCGCGTACGATCCGTTCGACATGGCAAAACCCCTCCGACACCTTGTCCATTCTGCTCATTATAGGCGGTGACGTCGTCCTCAAGGCCCTCGCACAGCTCTCAGGTCGACGTCTAGCCCCCGTGGCTTTCAGCTTCGGCTGGGTTGCGTACTCATTCAACACACTCATGTCCGTCTTTGGTGATGGACGGCTCATGCCTCCACCCGATAACCCAGCAAAGCTCATTAACCTTCAAAGTGGTTCCATTCGCGAGAGTCGATCATGGGTCCTTGGCCGGCTCTTGAGAGACTTTGAACGACCACTCTCTGACAAAGTTGCTGCCAGCATCACTGTATTCGAGGCGTTACCTAACACCAGCTATCCTGCCGGGGTACCGAGCATTGACTGGTGTTGGATAGGTGGGGTGATTACGATTCTGTTACAGCTCGGCATTTCTGCTATCCCTTTTGGTCTGCAGGGTGACTGGAGTACTTTGCTTGTCACCGTATCGGGCACCGTCCTTGCCTTGGCTACAAGCGCCTTACCCCAATGGCGCTCCGAGAAATGGGCCTGTCGCAGAAACACAAACAAAGTCTTTAGTCTCACGGGCGGAAACGGCTCACGAGATATCATCGTCATCATCGGTGCTGGTCAGTGTCTCGATCTTGAGGACCTCGCCGCAGCAGAGTCGCCAATGGTTAGCCGTGGTAACACCAAAACCTTTCGCAATCTACCCAGGGCGTTTGTATTCACACAGGTGGCATGCCTCCTCCTCGCGGTACTTTGGATCGTATTTCTCATTACTGTCACCAGTATCAAGTCAAGTGCATGGTATCTTCTTCTCGTCGGCGGACTTGGCATGGCACAAAATGCGATCGCAGCAGGTGCTCGGCGAGGAATGGGGACGAGTGGTATACATTTGGAAATGGTTGAAGAGATTGCAGGTGCAAAAGTCATGCATACCGTCATGGACTTCGAAGAGGCCTATGCGGGGATTGGGAGACCGTTAATGCACGAGTTTTTCTCCGACGAGAGTAATTTGCGGCCAGCAGAAGTTAAGTGGTGGGATGGTGATCGGAGAGAATACGATGACGAAAGGTTTCGGAAGTACCCAGACAGTCGTCCAAAGGAATTATCCGACAAGGCGTACCGGGCACGAGAACGCTATAGGGAATATAGGGAACGGTCGAAAGGAGGAAAGTAGGGCCTGCCAAACGTATGTTCATCTTGATTGTGTATTTGACCTTCGGTCTTCAAGCTTCAATACTTCCTGTCATGGAAACGACAGTTGAGCGTCTAGTAAGTAGAATGGAGTTGTCTCACTGTTCGACTACAGGTCTGAATGAACCATTCGACTGAGTCGAAACAGAGTAACTTGCCCCATTTAACAGTATGAAAGATATACTTGCGGTGCTCGATGAAGTTGAAGAAGCGTATTGGCGCCCACCAAAAGTAGACACAACAGAAAGGTCCGCCGGGCGCCATAGACAATCGGTGCCCGTCGGTTTCGCGAGGGTCAAAACTAAAAGATGCTACTGAAGTGCGCCGACGCGGATAAGTCTAACGGTAAACATCAGGATGCCGAATATGGAAAGGAGTGGTTGGACATAAGGGAAGGAAACCGACGTCGTGAAAGCAGCGGCGCATAGCGTATCTTGGGCGATGGTCGGTTGCAAAGCGGCGTCCACTTCTCACGGTTCGTTACAAAGTACAATATGGAAACTAGACTACACATACATTCTTAATTAGGCCTAGGAGATGGTAAGCGTGAAGGGATAAAGGTCGTTACAGGAGAAACATGACTATTGAAGTATTTAACGCTTTATTTAGTACACTAGCAAGGTTGTAGCAAGGTGTACGCACTTGGAATGCCACTGCTTGAAATCCTCAAACCTAAGAAATACCGATTTCGGAATAGTGAGCTGCAAGGGTGCTGGTGGTGGTGGCGGAGCATCCAGAGTCTCGAAGATCTTGTGCGACGATTTCTTCAAGTTCAGAGTGATTCGGGACATCATTGTCACCTGTATAAGTTTGAGAAATTGCAAACCAGGTCACTGTGCATTACCGTGATACTGAATATCCCATTCTCATGATGAGTTCAAGTAGAAGGCAAGTAGTAAGTCTTACAGAAGCTCAAGTCTGATGTACAAGTTCAATATCGATATCATCCTATGCTGCGACTTACTGTGCAGTGACATTCTTCAAACCTGGAGGTGCCGCCGCTATCATGATGACTAATACGAGATTAACAGTGAATATGACACTGAATGATTCAGAATCATCACCAGCTGAAGGAGGGAAAGTATTTCACCTGTAATACAATAATCCATCTTCCAAGATACGCTTGATGACATATGAGTGGCTCTGTCGTTGGAGAGTCTTCCGGAGCGTTAGCCCGAAAACTACGCTTTCATATGCCAACGGCATCCAAGACGAAGAAGTAGTGGCAATGGCGCTGCTGTACAGCGAGTCAGCATTGGGCTGAATTGAGCACTTGCCACCTACTTCTCAGGCGGAAAAATCATTGTACAAGCTTCTCATTTAGACTCATTCCCCAAGAGGAATCAAGATTACTTACGCTGTAGAAGACTGTTAACATCATGTTGAACAGCTAATAAGATAGTCATGGCAGAAATATACGAAGGACAGGCGGGGCATTACCTTCGCCCTGAGTCAAAAGCCACGCATACACGCCGGTTTGGATTGCAAGAAGTGATGCTACGAATGCTACAATGCACTTGTTTGAATAGTATAGAACACGAATTCTAGAAGAATTAGACCGCAAAGGGTTCGCCGATTATACTTACCGCAACAACATCATGATGGCAACGATTGTTATTCCAATCATCGTCATTGAACCTTCGTAGCGTACAAAGTGTTGACACCTAGGTGTAATGAGACGACACGCATGACTCGGGTGTACTGATAGCAACCTCTGTCAACGGATCAGTTGCGATTCGTGCAATGGAGTAACAAACCCACTTGATGTGTCCACATTGGTGACAAGTAGGCGCATAGATTGACGATAAAGCCCAATGGCGTCAGATATCGATTCTGACCACGGTAAGTAGTGGTAAGTACGGTGTATCTCTAACTCACGAGAAGAAACAAATATCCGACTTTGGTCAAGTTCAAGAAGCTTATATTCAGCGGATAGACCAGGCTCACTAGGACCTTTTTCCCTTAACCAGACGTATTCAACCTGTAACGCGATGATAAACATATAAGTATCTAGAAGTGTTGAAGCAGACCTCCGTGGTAAACGTGTCAATGTGGTCCCAAATGAGGATGGTGAAGCTCGCCAAGCCAACATACTGTAATCAAGATACTGAACAAGGAAAGTGAAAGAAGCGACGCACTATGGTCAGTCGAGACTGGAAGGTGTCATCGATGTCTGTCTCCATTGTTACATGACGGATACGAGAGTGAAGCGCAAGACTATTTATGCAAAAATGGCACTGCGGTGGCTTCAGGACGGGACGAACATCAAGCTCGGGGCCACCACATCAATGATAGCTATTTATGCATAAATGGCACTGCGGTGACTTCAGGACGATGAATATCAAGCTACATCAATGATAGCTGTAGACCTCTGAGCGGCTCGATTGACAGATTTCGGACACCATTGGAGTGAGTTCTGTCACAGTGGAGTACCCCAACTTTATTCAGTCTTAGTGCAGTTTGGGAGCTTAGACCGGGCTCTGAGACCTTTAGAGTTTGAGGCTCTTGGAATGAGCTGACGTCATCGATCAGCAGGAAGGTGCCTAACATCCATCATGCCGCAAAAAGAATACACCATCATCGTTAGCGGAGAAAAGTTTGTCTTTTCAAAGGGCCAACTTGATACTGAACCAGACAACTACTTTTCGACTTGCTTTTTTGGATCGTTCAGCGAAGGAGAGGCGCAGACGTTGACAGATAATCCGGAGCTGGTCTTGTACAGCGATCCCAAGCTGTTCAAGCTCATCGAAGCGCACCTTCGGGGCTACAGAGTGCTTCCAATTCCTGCGAACTGGGTCCCAGAGTATATGACATCGGAAAATGCACAGGAAAATCTTTTGCATGATGCGAGATTCTATGGGCTAAGCAGGCTGCAAGAGCTGGTGGAAAACGCAATTCAAGTGTCAACTGCCAAAGTGGCTGATACTGGGCCGCCAGAGAAGGTCTATGAATTTTGGGTTTGTTATTCAAGTCCTGTGCAGAGGTCGGTAGCTGATCAAAGTAATCAGCAAGATCGCCACGAACCCGACAGCTTTGCTGTAGCACTGACCCTCAGTAAAGATGGTTGTCGCACGTACCTGAAGTGTGCAGAAGGAGCAGACTTGAAAATGTGGAGCTCAGGCTCGGGCATTCCATACAGAAGTAGGGCCACTGACTTGAGTGGTGTAAAATTCTTGTGTTGCTGGGCTTCCAAGGACCGCGAAGGGACTGAGTATACGTACGCCATTGTCGAAATTTAATAATTCCGTCTCAAGTTGAAATGCCATGACAACCAGAGCCAGAATTTTGAGTTGGTCACGTGTTACCACCACCCAATTGAGACCTGACGCGACTTGAAGCGCGTTCTACTATTTTATTCATTCTTTCATTATTGTAACGACTTACGACGAATGGCAACGCCAACAACCTCACGTCCGGCCTCAAAGCAGTACAGCCAAAAATCTCTTCATGACTATGTCGGTGGCCCTCAACTTCCTTCATATCCACTCACAGTAAACAGCAACTCGGTGACTCGCTTGGAAAGGGCGCATTTGGCCAAGTCTACCGTAGGTTAAGCCACAGAATTTGATGGTCTGCTGACAACTCCAGGGGCTTTGAACTGGGCAACGGGCGAAACAGTGGCCGTGAAGGAGATTCAGCTCAGCAACATTCCAAAGAGCGACCTCGGCGAGATCATGGTGCGGACTCACATCCAAAGTCTTCAACGCTGACCAAACTCCAGTCAGAGATCGACCTGCTGAAGAACCTGAATGTAACCTTGATTTGCCATTTATAAGCCATCCAAATGACTACCGCTTAGCATCCGAATATCGTCAAATATAAGGGCTTTGTTAAGACACGCGAGTACCTATATATCATCCTAGAGTGTGTGCTTAATTTCCGAATCTCCGTGATGCTAACTACGTCAGATTCTGCGAGAACGGCTCCCTCCATAACATTTCGAAACGTTTTGGCAAGTTTCCTGAGAATCTTGTCGCAGTATACATCTCCCAGGTCCTCCAAGGACTCGTATATCTCCACGACCAGGGTGTCATACACCGTGATATCAAAGGCGCCAATATTCTCACCAACAAGGATGGCACTGTCAAGCTTGCAGATTTTGGTGTCGCAAGCAGCACTACCACTGGTGGAGTTAGCAATGACGCTGTGGTTGGCAGTCCATATTGGAGTACGTCCATTTCTTATAGTTCAAAAGAAGCTGACTCTTATTTCGCTATAGTGGCTCCAGAAGTCATCGAACAGTCTGGCGCAACGACAGCATCTGATATATGGTTAGCTCTCACCTTCTGCTCCTCGCCTCGTTAATGTCTTTTTTAGGAGCGTTGGATGTGTGGTCATCGAACTGTTGGAGGGCGCTCCACCCTATCATTTCCTTGAACCCATGCCCGCCCTCTTCCGTATCGTCCAAGATGACTACCCTCCCATCCCTGAAGGCGCTTCTCCTATAGTCAAAGACTTCCTCTATCACTGCTTCCAAAAGGACTGCAATCTCCGCATATCCGCCAAGAAACTTCTCCGTCACCCATGGATGATATCTGCCCGTAAACAAATGGCAGATTCAGAACCATCGGGCGACAAGTCCAACGGCCAAGACGGCGCAAAACGTCCTCTGAGTAATTACAACTATGATGAAGCAGTTCTCAAAGTGCAAGAGTGGAACGAAGCACTTAAATGTACGTCTGCAATGATCTGACTGCCTATCTTTTCATACGCTCCCCTCGTAGCACCCTCCAGACCTTCTAAACACTCTTCGCGTACTAATGCCCGTTCCTCCCGGCCTTCATCTCCTACGCGCAATCTCAATTCAACCTCTGATCCCCCCCGTATCGTCCCATACTCAACTTCTGTTGGAACGAATCCCTCCACATCGGCCACAGGTGCGGCGTGGAAACCTGGTTCCGCCTCTAGTAGTGGTATGAAAGCAGCCGGTATTAACCTCGTCGAGAAGATCCAACCCCTCGTGCTCCAGCCACCTGAAGAGCAGACAGACAACTGGGATGACGACTTTGAGGAGGGTATATCCTTCACGAAGCTTCAAGGTCTGTCGACGTAAAGCTGCTAATATTAATCGCTCATCGAGCTTTGTACAGCCCTCGAGAAGACTTCTGTAGAACCCCATGAAGCTTCAGAGGATAATGATAACGCACGGACGATCAAGCCTAATAAAAGTCCGGGTTTGAATGCGATCCCACTGGCTAAACCCCCCGCCGCGGAGATTATACCTATTGTCGAGGATTACTCTGATCTTGCGACTGAAGAGGACGATATAGCATTACAGAGCAAAGTAGCCGATTTCAAAATGAAGAACTCGTTCAGACGAGGGCTCTTCCATCCCGATGACATCAAAACATTTGGTCTGGGTTCGCTAAATTCCTCTCCTCCGCCTATGACTGCGCCGTTACCCGAGCTGGGGAGGAAACGATCCAGACCGTCGTTAGCGCCTATTGCCCCTGGTTCTTCATTGATGTTTGGCGGTCCACAGTCTGCTTCTTCGACGTCGCTGCGTAGTGGGAGTGGGGGACACGTGAGATCTGCGTCGTTCGTAGGTCCATTTAGTGTTAGCTCACCAGGGTCGGTGGGACGAGCTGAGGCCCGAAGAATGCTGAGCGCTACAGAGTTTGACAAGTATACTGAAGGGGATGATGAGGATTATGAGGATGTCTTTGGCAAACCTAACGGGACGAGCGAGAGTGAGTTTCTTCTGTCAGTTGTTTAGTTTGGCTGACTTGTGTAGCATCGGAACACTCTGCGTTGCAGTTGAATACGAGGCTGTCGAATAAGTCTTGGGTATCGCTTCTTGTCCGGTCATTTGTTCCGAGCTGACGAATTACAGCTGGGTGACGAGAATTCCGATGAAGAGGATCCATTTGCAGAGGTTTGTCTGTCCCACTCTTATTAGAGCCTTTGTAGCTGAAGAAACTCAGATTGACGAGGGATTCGCAGAAGACGATCTCGAAACAAACCTGCAACGTGACAAATATGCTCGACTGTGCAGTCAAGTCAACAGTTTGATTGACCAGTTGACGCCCTCAGCTCCTGATTTCCAATTGAGAGAGGCTTGTGATCAGCTCGTCTGTCCTATTTCCGATTGACTGTTTCTTCACTCATGCCAAATAGCTGAATATCATGGTTGAAAATCCCGACATGCAGTCGCAGCTGGTCTCGCAGCACGGAATGTTGGCAATTCTGGAGGTGTTGGAGGGTAAATGTTCGAGAGAGGTGATTATGAAACTGCTGCAGACGATCAATCTAGTATGTTTCTGGATTTCTTTCGTCATTATACTGATCGTTTGTCAGCTGGTCACTGCAGACATTGGTTTCTTGGAGAGTTTTTGTCTTATTGGAGGTATACCCATCATGATGCGTAGGTGGCCTATACTCTGTCCGCTTTATAAAGAATGATTCCGACAGGCTTCACATCCAAGAAATACCCGTCGGAATGTCGATTAGAGGCATCTAACTTCATTCGTCTTCTCTGCCACACATCCGTCCTCACCCTTCAGATGTTCATATCGTGCGTGTCCCTGTTTTTTTTCGAATGATCCATACCTCATGGAGGTTAGATGTCGAGGTCTCAAAGTTCTTGTTGACCTGCTGGACGAAGACTACACCGAGCAGACCGATCTCGTCGTTCATGCGCTCAATGGAATCGGAAGTGTTTTTGAGCTACAGAGCCCTACCAGCAAGAACGACTTCTGCCGAATGTTCATCCGTGAAGGATTATTAGATCCTCTGTCTTCTGCTTTGTTGAACGTCATGGCTAATCGCGGCACGTCGTCTCTGGACATGAAGATCAAGATTATCCAAATTCTACTGGTGTTTTCACAAGTCTCTCAGTCCGACATTCATGTACGCAATGCTCTAGGGACGAGGAAAGTTGTACGACGTAAGCTAGTTCCTTGCATCGATCGTGCTCTGAGGGTTCGCAGGACTTCTTAGGGCTTGCGAGTTGCTAGAACCAGATTGTCTGGTGTTAATGTTGAAAGCAGTGAAGCATCTGTCGATGAACCCGACGCTGCTTGATGTTCTTCAAAATGCCAATGCTATCGAGGTTCTTGTTCGAATACTGGATGAGCAGTCCTCAGGGCCTCACAGCGCTGTGAGTACCATTACCTCCTGGTGAGATGCTTTCGTTTACATCCCTTTCAGGAGGTGTCAAACCACGTCTTCCAAACCTGCTACAACCTCTGTCGACTCAACAAGTCGCGGCAAGAAGAAGCTGCTCAAGCGGGTATCATACCCTGTCTAAAGAGAGTTATAGAGACACCCCTCAAACAGTTTGCGCTTCCGATCTTGTGTGACCTAGCAAGTGCAGGAAAGAGCTGTAGAACGTTCTTGTGGCAGCATGATGGGCTTGGGATGTACCTTAAACTGCTAGACGACCCTTATTTCCAGGTTAGTGCTCTTGAAGCGATCCTTTCATGGTGTGTACCTCGTTTTCTCCATCAGTGTAGGATGTAATATTCATCCACAGGCTGTCGGATGAACCGGCGCGAGTGGAAGACGAGCTCGTCAAAACTGAGTCCATGAATGCATTGCTGCAGTGCTTCGTCTCAGCCAAAGCAAACTCATTCGAAAACCTTCTCGACCCCTTCCTCAAAATGATGCGCATATCCACCCCCATCACTCTCGCCATGACAAAGTCATCAGAGTTTTTCAAACGGATTATCGATCGTCTGGCGCACAATTCCAAAGCCGTTGTTCGACTCAACCTCCTCAAAATACTTAGAACTGTTTGCGAGGTGCATCCGAACCGCGCAATGCTCGTCGAAAAGTACGGATTACTTGGCGTGGTAGAGAGCCTAAGTCAAGGCGGTGGTGATGGTGCGGTATTGGTCCGTGAGCTGGCTAGGGACATTGTACCCTCGCTCAAGCCTGGACTGAGACCGCCATCTGAAACGAAGGTTAAAACACACAAGACGAGCGAATCAGGCAGTGGTGTTGATTCCCTAAAAACCGGATCGGCGATTGCACCGAAGAAGATGCGCAGGGCAGCTTCAGAGACATCGGCGTCAGTTATTACCGAAAGGACGAGCTCCACAGCTAGATATGTTGGAAGCAAGGTGAAGCCACGACAACGGTTGGGCGATATTTCGTGGCAAAATGGTACTGCCAGCGGGTCTGGGACTACCAAACCATGACATTGTATTATATGTGCTATTTCTCTCCGGAGTTGGGTCAGTCTTTTCTACTTATCGGCATTTGCATTAGTACACTCATTAGAATACGAGCTCGGTCATTACTTACGCGGAAATATGTTCAACGCTTTAGGAGGCAACGAATGAAGCGTAATAAAGGTTGAGTAGCATATCGCAGAATGTTACTTGCTAAAAAAAAGATCTTCAAACGATCTTCGAAAATTGCGCTGTCCAGTAGGACGAACCATCGAGGATTATCAGATAGGAGGTGGGGCTCCTACGTTTCAGCCAAATCACTGCTATAATCTGTTAATACCTCCGCAGCACTGACCAAAGGCAGTATACAATTTACAAGCAAAAAATGGTCGCCGCATTTGGCCCCGGGCCGGTAGTGATGGCTCGGCTCGGCTCAAGCCGGCCGTGTTCTAGTAGATGAACTGACTGATCCGATACATGCCATATTGATGCGGAGTTCATTGTTGTTGAAAGCCGGTATAAGGCTGCGATGTAATGAGATTATTTGGCACAGTATACGATACCATAATGCCCCCCAAAACTGCGTAACATCCTTTTCTGACTCACAAATTCAATCCTACTGCAAAAAACGACGACACCAAGATCGTGTATTCGACCCTGATCACATTCTGTTGCTGCGCGTAGAATATCGGGTGGGGCCAAGTTCGGATTTCTTGACCATCTTAATCTTCACACAATGAAGATATCCAAAATCGTGAAACCAAGTCTACTCTCATTCTGTCCATGAAGGATCGTTATCTACAAGTAATGTAATCAGTCATCGCTGAACCTGGAGTATCAAATACCGTCGAACAAGCCGTAACATCCAGGTTTGATTCTCTTCGGAGCTGCGGCCAAGTGGCTCTACCATCGGCAACATAAGAGTAATACATGATATCGTGCTCGTCAGATATCATCTGTAGAGTATGACCATAGAGAAAGGATATATGACAGACAGTCAAGCATGGGACTCGGAGTTTCGCTGAGCTCAACTAGCAGTTAGGCAGATTCAAACAGAAGAAAATATTTCTAGGACTTTTTTGGTGAATTTGGAGGAATAGCAAGATGTGCTTCACACTCACCCTGACGTCACACGACGGTAACTGTTAAACTCGAACTTGCAATCAGATTCATTCTCACTCAAGCCGAACACGCGGAATGATCATGGTTTTCCCTCGCGAGCTTGCACGCTTCGTTCGTGTTCTCTTTGCTCCTCACCCATGCCTACTTCCTGCTCCGGTTTCAAAACCTGCCACAGAATTATTGCATAGCACAATCCTTGCGCAAAGAAGTATATGAAGCAAGAGACAGGCGTTGGGAACTGTGAGGTGAAAGAAGAGAGACAGTCAACATCAGTGTTACATTCGAGAGCCGACGTTGGAGCAAGTAAAGCGCAGTGCGAGTCCGAGAACATCTATGGGTAATGCTGTTTCATATGTTCGCACAAGCAAAAGAAAGCAGAAAAAAGGGAGGGAAGGGGGCTTACTCCTTCATTTTCTTGTGGCAAGCTCGGGAAAGAAATGCCAAAGCTTTTTCATCACTCTCCTCCGAAAGCGACCAGATGGTATTCACTATCATTCGTACTCTACCAGATCGGCAGCAGCCATCTGTTAGAGGTACCGGTTCTAAAAATTTTGCGTTTCAATGTGCGAGAAGCGTATTTTGGAGCGTCCGGCGAGGACACGGTTCAGAAGGAGTTGGATGCTATAGGGATGGAAGATAGGGAGGATGCGAGGAAGAGAAAAGGAGATCCATTCGAGCAAGTCGATATCCCGCTGATTCCAGCTCAATCCTCGAGCAGTGGTGTTTGTCCCGCGGACACCTTAACGAGGTGACTTCCCAACTTCGCTTCTCCTACAGTTTCTAGCTCGTAACTCTGAGTCATACGGTACTTCTCCACGAACAATAGCTTGTATACTTAATCCGGGTGCGCTGCAAACGAGATGCGTAGACCGTTGTTTTGTAGATGCTGTAGAGAGGCAAAGAGCCTCCTAATAACACGAGTTTCGCAGATCAGTGTGATGTTGTCCACTGTTCATAACGTTCATCAGATACCCGTATGGTGTCATAACATACCTTAAAGAAGTAAGACATGTGACCCGAGCTTGAATTGTTATCATATCAAGCAAATCTCAAGTCTTCGCCACTCCTCGTTGCCCAGCGATGTTGCGCCCCTATCTGCTTCCTTGAATGGTGAATCTTTGCTTCTGGGCAGACTGTCAGCCATCGTCAGCCACCAGGATCATAAATAAGTGCGCCGATTCTCGTCAGCCACATTCGCATCTTGACTCACAACCACCACCTCTGAAGTAAACAGCAAAGCTTTAGTGAGTATGTCCCTTATATTATCACTGACTCATCCAATTTGATAGCAATATGTATGTCTACATCAAGAAGTCTTCCTCAAAGGTCTCAGCACCTCGGACTGTTTCCAAATCTTCTGGCACCACCAAGCAAGAGAAAGACGAACCTAAACGATCTCCTCTCCGTCCTCTTCTCCTGGTCGAGCGCGTTCTAGGTATAGATTCGACACCGCCCACTCAAGCTCAAGAGTCGAAGCAAGGGGAGTGTCTCAAGCAGTCTGCTCTTGCTAAGGATACGGTACCTCGTCCTACAGCCCGCACCTCGACCTATGTTGAAAAGAAGACCTCGAAGAATGAAGCCCAAAAGTCGGCAACAACGAAACCACCTTTCAAAGTTTCATTCTCTGTTCCGAATCGGACTTCCAGTTATTCGTCACGTCCTGCTTCTCAACCTCCGACACCCACTGTTCCCAGGAAACCCGTCGCACCGTTTGTAGTCCCATTACATTTCAAGAAACCGTCTACGTCACCTAAAGTGTTAGGCACTGGCACTATTAAATCGCCTCCCTCCAAGTCCCACTTCTTTACGCCGCCGTCTGCAACAGCGTCTAAAGTGCTCAAGGTTGTTGAACCGCGATTGTCTCTGCCCACCTCTCTGCCGGCTTCAAAGACTGCCTCCCGGACCCGCTGCTCGCTACCTGTCCCGACACCCCAAGGAACCGCCCAGAAGTCTAGGATCCCGCGACTCCAGCTTGACAGGATTTCCAGTACCCTGTCCACTCCTCCCAAGGTTTTCTCTCCTGTTTCATCTTCCGGCTCCAGCAACTCTACTTCTCCCACTACGCCCTGTCCAAGACCTGCCACTACAGTGTCGGAAACGAAAGCTCTAACTTTCCCAGCCTCTGCCAACGATGCCAAGTCACCCTCAACTCTTGTCAAAGCTACCTCTCCGAAGCCAAAGCCTGACTCTGTTGCAGTTCCCGCAGAGCTCGAGTCGGTGGATCTCAAAAAGGCTCACGAGCCTACTCCACCACATGCTGTCGAACTTGTCAAGGATGCCACTCCTGTCGTCGCTGGGACACAAAATTCAGAAAATCCAAAGATACAATTCCTCAAAGCGAAGGCAAAGACTCATTTGAAGCATGAAGCCAACACGAACACTGCATTGGTATCGGAGCTGAAATCGGTATTGAAGAGGGTACATAGTGCAGGTGCTCAACTTGACGAGGTGACAAGGCTTGTCGGCGAGGAGTCACCGAACATCGCCCGGAGGGTGCGCTTTGCGCAGAAGGAGAACGACGCCGAGTTGCACGAGGTTTTCAGACGGCATTCTGCAGGAGGTTTGATTGATGGACGGACACCGTTTTCTGCAGTTTCTTCAAATGTTGAATCTTCGTCGCTCTCCGAGCCGTCAATCTCACCTGAAGATTCTTCGTTCGAACTTGTCAATACACTGTTCGGAACAAGGAAGGTTCGACGTGTAGTGGTTCCACCACTCGAGGACGGTGCAATGGCCTCAAGGAATCCTCAGATTCAACTGGAATTGTTGACTCTTCGGTCGCAGAAGAAGGTCCAGGGAGGTGGAGAGAAACTGAATTGTGCAAAGGAAGGGATGTCATTGTACAGTTTAGCGATCGTACAGAAGAACAAAAAGAGTATATAGTCTCGTTATAGTAGTTTCCTTTTTTTATCTTGTATCCTAGCTTGAACTACAAATTTCGAATCAGACTCGAAACGTTAGTGGGAGTTACTTGCACATGTCAGCCGGAATGGTCTGACAATGGAAGAGAATTGTAATTTTTGACGGAAATTGTATGTCAAGTTACTCGGCTTGATATCTCCTCTGCCGCCCGGCTTCGATACTTAGCTGACGACAGTTTAAGATCGGATTAGTTTACGCGTGCTACTCACTTGTATGTCCACGTTCAATTGCCGTGCCTGTGCAAGGCAAATATGAATTTGGTGGGAAAGGAGGAGATATTTCTTCCAAGAGTATTTTGTGCATCTGAGGTATTCACTTCGAGATTGAGAGCGTTTCAGTCTGAGTCTATTCGCCAATCAGCGAGCTTGAAGGATTGGCATTGCTTACTTGTGAATGGTTGTGTTACAATCAGCAATAAAATGAGGATCGAGGAATCGGATATTGGTGTTCAAAGCATCGTCTATGTCCTTGATCTGATGCGCAAGAGCTTCGAGACCAGTACGGGGGTGTTTGGTACGGATGAATGCGAGGGTCATGCCGAGCATCGTGACAATGATGATTCCCAAGTACCAATTGTACAAGTCGGAGGGAGAGTCCACTGCGGGAGGACTATCGATTAGTGGGGGGACGCAACCCATGAGTGGAGGAATGAAGCGTTGGGGCCCTTTTAAATGGTATATTAGACGCCCGCCTCTCGAAGTGAACGATTTTGTCTAATTATAGATGCGGCGGCCATCAACGTTTGCGTCGACTGTGCATCCCACTCGTCCTTCGGAGAAAAGGGCACCAATTGCGGAGCTAGAAGAGTCCTGCTTCGCTGCTGGTAGTGATATAAATCCTGTATGGACGAGGTGGCAAGTGGTATGTCCAGTATCATGTAGACACTTGCAGACTGATTCCAAGAGCTGTATGTTTAGATATGGACGAGGTAGCCGTGTCTCACTCGCTTGCGGCTTGATATGTCCAAACTTGGAAGATGAAGTGTCCGTTGGACGCCTGCATCTTGATCCCAGGAACTCTAGACAAGGAAGCCATGTTCAGGGATGGAAGTGTCCAGCCAAGAGCTGTCTATTAGACGCTTGCAGTCTGATTCCGGGAGCTGTGTGTCTAAATATCAACGAGGTAACCATGTCCAGGTGTAGTCTCCATTAGACGCTTGCGATCTGATTGCAGGAGCTGTGTGTCTAAACATAAACGAGGCAGCCATAGAGACGCTTGCGGTTTGATCTGAGAGCTGTATGTCTGGGCGTAGACGAGGTAGCCATCCCGGCGGTGAAGTGTCCAGATAATAGGTGGTGAATTGACTAGATGTACCACAGCAGAAGCAAGCAAGTCTCAAACTCGAGAGCGTATGAGTGTAAACAGGCGCTAACGTATGGATGATATCCCGAGAATGATGGGACAAGGAGATGTGTCTGCGCTGAATCCGAGTATCAGAGACAATCCTGAGAAAGGTGCGAGGTTAGATCATTATTAAGTAGTGTTGCGGGTTAAAGCTGTGTGGGTCCCGTGACATCGTGACACTCCATGGGCCAACGCTCATCTCGTCCCAGTCGTAGCTCGTCGGATGCTGGCCCATCCGAAGCAGGCCCATCTCGACCACGACGGATTATAAATCTAGTGAGACGAAGAATCCGTCGGAAAGAACGCAGTGAGCGGGACGAATCGGAAGGCGAGAGTGAAGAACTTGAGAACGAGCAAGTCCAAGTCGAGGAGGCCGTCGATGAAGAAGAGCAGACGCCCAGTCCAGTAACCGAGCCAGCCCAGGAGGAGGAGCGGCCGGCTCCACAGCCAATCACAGCTCGCCAATTTCCGCCTCCAGGTACGCTGGTCGTCGTACAGGGTGTCGTGCATACAACAGACATTCCACGTCAACCACAGCACAGCATCTCATCTAGTAGCATCGATGTGCTGGGCACTTTGTTGAGGTAAACGATTACAAACATTTAACCATCTTCACTAACTTGTCTCTCAAGTGTCGCTGCAGCAGCTACTGCAGCTTCACTTCTGACTGGATCTTCTGAACCAATACAGTCCTCAGGTCTAGCACCGCCTCCGCCGCCCCCGCCCCCAGATGCGGACAGACCGACTTCACCCACGCCCACAGCAGGAATAGCACGCAATGCTTGGGGAAGTATCAGAGACAGATTCAGTCTCAGACAACAACAATCTGAGGTAGATGCCAGAGAACGTATGCTGGCTGACATGGCCAGGGCATTCAACATGGGAATGGGCATCGACCCTCCGCCGCAGCAAGAGGTCCCACCCGAAGGCAGCTTCGAGAGATTTTTGGTTGATTTGCAGGGCGATTTGAGAGTGGCCCTGACTAGCTCAGGAGATAACGCAGAGATACGACCGCAGGACTCCTCACAGGATTCTACAGGCGACTCTTCACAAGATTCTTTGTCCACCGTACAACCAGAAGACGTGCCCCTTCCGGAGGACGAGGAATCAACTACTACAGAAGAAACAGCGACACCCCCACAAAATGATTCAGGCAGAATAAACTGGTGGAGACTATACCGCTTCCCAGCAATTCCTACTCCAAGACCGCCAACAGAGACACCCGCAGAAGACAACGTCGTCGTGCCAGTCATCATCGTCGGATTACAATCCGTCAATGTACAAGGATGGCCTACAAGCACAACTTCTTCCTCATCTGGAGAGACAACACCCATCCATCCATTCTCTGCTCCTCGATCACCCACAACCTCCGACTCAGCCCCAGACTCAAGTTCCCAAACACCCACGCCAAGTCTTCCGTTCGAAATAACCAATCCCGGAACTCGAACATTCCTCATCTACGTAATAGGTGGTTACTACCCACCCGAGCATACTCTTACATCCCATCCTCCCAACGCATTCGACTCTTTCGAAGCTTTGCTTGATTTGGCTGATCTCTTGGGTCAGGTTAAACCGCCAACCGTCACAAAAGACGAAATCGAACGATCTGGCTTGGAGGTACTCAAGGCCGAGGAACTCGCCCCTGAAAAAGGAAAGGTGAGGGAGAATTGTTTAGAGCGGTGTTTGATTTGTTTGGATGAGTATGAGGATACGGAAGAGGTCAGGATTCTAAAGTGTAAACATGCCTTTCATAAGGGCTGCGTCGATAAGTGGTTGCAGGTTGGCAGGAATTGCTGTCCGGCGTGCAGGGGAAAGGTTAGTCCATTCTTTTTTTTTTCTACATGTGTCTCATTCTCCTAGGGTGTTGAACCTCAGGCAGCGTAATTCTACTCACTACTTTTTTGGCTAGTCTTTCTTTTCTTTTTTTGATCGAAATACTGTTGTGCAAAGCAAACACAAAGTGTAACGTAGTGTGAATTATTATTTACTAGACTCAGCAGTTATGAGCCTCATGTGAACGGCGCAGCACGGACTGCTTACTCACGTTCAAGACTGCTGTCCACGAGATCTCCGTCCATCAGATACGACAGGGTTAGTTACTCCCAAACGAGACGATCCTGCTTGCTCAGCAGCCCAGATGGCCACCAGGCAGGACAAAGGACATCAATCGAAATCTAGAATGCTTAGATCTCCTCAAGCCGATAACGCTCTAAGACCGCGATCCATACACCGTGCTGCAACCAAAAGGTAGATATCTGGATCATCGGATTGTCCGGATTGTCTCAGATCGATAACAAGGACGTCTGAACAGGGCATATGGAAGGAAGGAAGGAAAAAGTACACCGGCACAAGGTCCCATTAAGGAACGGCCAGGATCCATCCCAACACGCATTGCATCAGGATGGGCACCATAGATATATCCAGTTCTGACCCCAAACAGTGAGCGTCTCCCCTTCAATACCTATGATGCGGCACATTATTCACAGAGCAGTCTGCTATCCCTTAAATATCAAGAACGGAGGCAACGTGCATGATGGACAACGCAGTGCATTCACTTACATGTGCAACCCCTAAGGGTTAGGCCGGTTAGGGTAGGGTTAGTTAGGCTTTCTGAATCCGTCACTGCGTCAATCACTCACCACAATTTTCTGAAGCATCAAGATCCACTTGTGCAATTGCCTCGACGAATCTGAGGGTTACGTCCGTTTCAGCATCCAGCATGCTTTACGCCCGGCGGTCTTGACATTTGCGTTCGTGCCTTTTCCCTCAGACGAGTCTCAGAATTGTTTTACTTTTTCGGCCGTTTGGTTTGTACCAGGTGACAGCCACTCACGTGACACCCGGCATTTCTCTCTTGCCACCGGCACCAGCCGTCTAGTTTGCGAGTGCAGGTTTCTTTTGCGAATAATAGCACTGACGACAGAGTTTTCGGACTCCACCGCTCCGCCAACGCGAGAAAACAACGCGTCCACAGCCCATGAGACTCCCCGAGCCGCTAGACACACAAACAACACTAGTTTCCATTCATCCGGTCTTAAAGAGGCTCGTCAAGCTGCTATAAGAGACATGGCTGAAATTCCGGTCGTCACAGTCCAACTTTTCCTCCAGTCTGCTGTCCCCGAAATTGATCAAGACGAATTCAGCAAAATTATGGATCTGATGGGCAAGGAACGTGTGGGAGGCATACGAAACGACGGGAAGCTGATGGGCTTTGGTGAGACCCCTTCAAGCAGTGGCAAGAATGAAGCAGGAGCTTTTCATCCGTTAAAGGACGTGTTCGATGCTATCATCCGCTGTGCAGCCAAGGTCTACCCTGGTCGTCGCCG
The DNA here is from genome assembly GCA_003313965.1 of Megacollybia marginata. NCBI lineage: Eukaryota > Fungi > Basidiomycota > Agaricomycetes > Agaricales > Porotheleaceae > Megacollybia > Megacollybia marginata. The sequence goes on from QLOY01003932.1 coordinate 28,099, forward strand.
CACCTTAGACTTCAAATACAAGCCCAATACCACTCCTACTTCCTCCAAAGATAATAGTTCGCGTTCAGATTTCTTTTTCAGTCTCGTAGATGGCGATGAGGCACTCAAGTCGGCTGGCGTGGAGGGACCCTGGGAAGACATCCCTGTGGCAGGAGAAGGCAAAAAAGAGCTAAACAACAAAAATAAGCATGATGTACAAATAATTTACCTTCACTTGTCGCTTCCGATTTCTAACCTTTGCCGCGCAGAACGATGTTAAAATCATTTGGGCCGGCTACCATATGCTCAGGAACGATCCCCGCCGACAATTCGCGTTCGGCGTAACTCTCGATGATACTCAGGCACGGCTCTGGTACTTTTCTCGTGCTCACATTATGGTATCTGAGGAATTTGACTTCACAGTGGTAAAATTCGACGCCCTGTTCTTATCTCCGCTCAATTTGCTCCTGCTTAGGACCACCGCCACCTTATACACTTTTTATACGCTTTGGCGTATGCCACACCACAGCAGCTCGGATACGACACAAGCATGACTCGTATCATCGTGGATAACAAGATTCAATACCTGGTATACGTTGGCGATAAGTGCTATCAAACTGTACGACCTCTGTCCGATTTCAAGGCCGATGTGATACAGGGCCGAGCCACTCGTGTCTGGGAGGTAGTGGAAGTCGTGAATGGTACGGCTGGCAAAGATTCACATGTTCTGAAAGACTTTTGGCTGGACTCGGATGCCACATCGGAGAAGGACCTATGGGAGAGCCTTCGTAAAGAGGCTGAAAAGGACGAAGCAGACAAGGCGCTTTTCGAACAGCATTTCTTGAAGTTCCTTCATGGCGCTTGTGTTCGTGATAGCACTGGCCGAGACGTCTCCACAAAATGCTTCATGAGAAACCATGACCTCGAGATTATTCGTTTACATCAAGTCGTATCACCTGAGCCCGAGGTCCGGTCGGCGACGCGTCATGTACATATCAGTACTCGTCATCCAACGAGCAGGGACCGTCTCCCACCGCCTAGACTCGGAGCTGCCGGAGCTGCCCCCTGCTACCAAACGCTATAACCCTCGCAGCCATCAGCGAAGCGTCTTCGATTTTGTCCACACTACCTATCATGATTTGACAGATCTTTCGATCATGACTCGTACATTGCGCGATTGTGTCAAAGGTAATCGTTTCGTCCGGCTGTTGCTCGGGGTTTACTAACACGACCTTTAGCGCTTCAGCTACTGTGGAAGTTTAACTATGTTCATCGAGATGTCAGTACCGGGAATGTCTTCTGGGACGGTGTAAAGGAGGTTGGGAGGCTCGGTGACATCGAATTTATGAAGAAAACTTCAAACACCGCCTCCCATGACGTGGAAAAACAGTTGGTCTCCACATACACGTTTTACAGGTCTAACGGTCTCGCAGGGAACAGCTGAATTTATGGCCGTCGAGGTTCACTTGCAGACATACCTTTTCCTACCAATTCCCCGTGCGCTTGACAACCGCGCTCTGGTTGCTGCCCTTAGATCAAAGAAACTAATACCCGAGTTTCGCTTCAATCCCTTACACGACTTGGAGTCTATCTGGTGGATTGCTCTTTGGACCTTCTTGCATTTCACCCCAGCAGATGTATCAGGCACTCAGTTAACGAGACAGTACCACATTGCTCGAACCTTATTCCCAGGTATTGCAGTGGATCGCGACCGGAACGAATGCTTCCGCTCCTCAAATGCTTTTCAGGTACATTTGGATAACCTGGCCTTTGGTCCTGACACAACAATGGGAAAGCTCGGCTTCGGGGTGGATGTCCTTGCCTTTACCCTTCGACAAGAGTATGCGGAAGTGGAGAAGGAGTTCCCAATCCAGGTGGAAAAGTTCAATGGTGTCCATGATCGATTCAAGGATGTAATGGACGAGCTGGTAACCTCTATGAGCGAACAAGTAAACAATGTCATGCTGCTGTGATGCTTAATAATAGTTAATATACGCAGTTTGGAAAGATATAGAATTGAAATTTCCGTATGCTGTCTATTTTCGGAATTCTACAGGTCTAGCAACATCCTTCTATCGCTGGAACGCCTTGAGTAGGAAAAACTGGGAATATTTATTCATAGTCATGTGCTCGTGCATCGCATAGCCTCATGTGATCCACCACTTCCAAAGCCAACTTGAAGCCAACAGCATTTCTTTTTGTGAAGCAATATGGATCTTGCTAGAGTGGAAGGCAGCGATTGCTTCTCTGTCTTGCACTGGACTCTAGAACTCTGAATACAGATTCAGGCACAGCTAAGGCGCTCAAAATGAAGACCGAGGACGCGATTTTGCCATGAGAATGCCCAAAACTCGAAGCACTTACCTGTTGGTGATCTTGTGTGTTTGCTTGCCCGCGTTTCGCACCAGGGGCATCGCCGAAACCCTAGGAGAGCTGTATGGCGCCATCACTCGAATCCGCGCTTAGTCTTCGAAGACTGCCAGTGGTTTCATCAACCATACTCACCAGTTTTAGGTTAAAGTGTGTCCTCTTTGGAGAAATAGTGTGCCACGTATTGACGGCATTGTCTACGAATCTCACCCTGCGTAGACGATACACAGCGAACAATCCCGACCTGCTTCTAATTAATTATTCTCGGGGCCATCGAGAGAATCTCATTCATTCATCAAACTGTATCTCCTCGATGATCAGATCGTTTACAGCTATTATACCGTTCGACTCGGGTCTGAGGTTCGGTCAAGCTTGGTATCAAATCATTTATCAGAAACCTGGATCAACCATAGGTCCAGCTGACTTGTTATATCAAATCCGGACAGATTCTGTCACAAAAAGGATGACCAAGTTACGAGACATCATCGCAGAAGGTGCCCGATAAGTGGTTTCTGAAGTCTTGCGCAGTCTAGTCAGGTACGGCCCGTACGGAACCTTCCCGCGTCCCTCGAGTCGACAGGATTCCATATATAAATCATCTTTAAGGACCCCGAGGTTTGCATCATGGACTGTGTCTCTAAAATCACTGATACTCTATCCACCGCAGATTCTGTCTTGACTTCCTTGCCATCAATCAGCACAAGCGCCTGGTACACAGGTGTAGTTATTGTGACGATTGTCTGCATCCTTCTCGCCTTCTTCGTTCCTAGAGTCCCCGCCACTGCGTTGGAAACTCTTGCTAAGCAGATGGACTCGATAGATAGCGCCTTAAAGGACGGAATGGTTAACAATGTCTTAGATGCACAATTTACTTGGGGTTGCAATATAAGGCTCTGCAGGTAAAGAATTGCATTGATCCATGTCCCACACTGACTGATAATAGACTTAAATTTGAAGAATCTGAGGCACGATGTGAATATCTCCGGTGTAGGGCATATAGCTGGAAGAAATACATGCGTAATCTTGCCGCGCTTATTCGCAAAATCCACATGTGCCTCGTCCAAGCACGTAGCCTCCATTCGGAGATCTTGGTAGGGACCACATTATATTCCTTGCTTGCGTTAACGCAATGTTCAGATAACTATCGAAACCGGTAAACAGAGAAGATACCAAGAAGATATCGGGAGAAAGAATCTCATACTTTCATCTTTTCTGTGTACCGAAAGCGCGTCGACCGTGATTCCTTCGATTGTTCTCCCTTAAGGACGCGCACGAAAACCGAACATAACTAATTCATGTGTGCTCTATCGTATTCTATATCATATAAAATTACATAACAAGTTCTATGCATTTTCTTTCGCATGAACAAGACACACGCTAGGCTGCTCAGAATTTTTGCTATCCGCCTCTGCCTCTCTGACCTCTGCTGCATAACGCCAAGCTTCACCTTTCTTGATTAAAAGAATTAAAAGAGCTCCTTCCATGCAAAGCACAATTGCGAAGATCGTATACATCCAGCCTGTCAAATTATCAGATTGTGGCGTTTCCTTTGCTTGAACGTACCATCTCCGATCGAGTCCTATGGTCGTGATCAGCAAAAGACTTCGAGCATTGTACAGCAATCATACCTGGATTGGAACAGTTACTTCTGTTCCAATGAAGGCAGCTACACCACGGAAACAACTATTCAAAGAGACTATTACCGATGATCGGCCAATGTTCGAATCGACTATGAATGCCAGAGTGCTCGCATACACCCATCTGTTTGGATTAGTCTATCACTGAACATAAAAGACTAACTTACGCTGCACAAAATCCAGAGAAAAAGAACATCACACATACGACCGCAATATGGACATGCTCTTGGCATACCCAGCCAAAACCAGCCACAAACATGGGCAAGAGAATAATACCGGGAGTAACGCTTTCAAGACGCGTCTAGTGATCATGGAGAGGTGCAAAACGATATCAAAATGCATTACCTCTGCTGTCACTTTTATTCCTTTTTTCTGCAGACGAACAAGAATGTGATCTGACCACCGACCGCCAAGGACGCTGCCAAGCATTTGGCCTTCAATGATTTCAGTGACGATCATCAATGCAATCTGGAAACTCACCCGCTCCAAAACTCAACAACACAAATCCGATGTTCAAAGCATTGTAATTATATACAGATCCCAGAGTTCGTGATGTCCCATAGACAACAACATAGACAAACCCGTATATTATGCCTGCCGAGTCATGAGTAGCTGGTAGATTTTCAAGTCTCCGAAAACTGACCAGACGCAATAAGAACAACAATGTTGTTTATTCGCCTCAATACCAGCACAATTGGGCCAATGGGATTAACATCTCGAATGGATAACTTGATCGTTTGTGTTTGTGAGACCGGATCTGGACTCTGCTTTTCGATATCATGCTCGTGAAACACTTGGGATTGCATTTGTTTCATGTGATGCTTTTCCATCTTGTGGGCATGCTCTCGTAGTCGTTCCCGCAGTACGTTTTGGTATGTAGAACTACGTTCCCGACGGAAAGTATCCTTGAAAAATATGGCAAAGCATAACCAGGAAACTGCTCCAAGAATTGCCAGAAACCAGAAGGGTGCCCGCCAATTGAAAACTGTCGTCAGAACGCCGCCAAAGAGGGGCGCTAATGCCGGTCCGAGGAGGGGTGCCATATAATAAACGCCCATCTGCACAGGTGAGTTGATGAGCTCCAGAGCGAGACCCGGTATTCACCTTAGTGCCTCTCTCTTTAGGATCGAATACATCGGCCAGAGTTGCGGCACCAAGTGTCATGACTGCACTCGACCTATTCATACATCAGTGAAAACAAACTAACGAGAGTTGAAAGGGCCAACCCTGCTGCCTGAAATATTCGGAACGCTATTACCCTAAATATTGGAGGTAGAAAATATTTGCAGCTGCAAAATTGTTTGGCTTACGTCCCAATACTTCCGCTTAGTGCAACAGCGATAGAGCCCAAGACGAAGATGGTAAGAGATACGAGATAAACTTTCTGCGAATGTCATTATAGTGGTGCGTCGGGCAATCTAAAAAAAAGAAACCTTTCTACCGATAATTTCAGAGAGTGATGCCCAAAGCAAAGGGCATGCTCCTTGGAACAGAATAAATAACGATAAGGTGAGACTGATTTGGGAGCCGGTGGCGGGCAAATCAGTTTCCATATCCTGAATGGCAGCTAGTTGGAGTAGTCAGCATCGGAAGAAGCCATATATATCCATTCCGCTCACGATTCTGAATATTTGTGGAGAATCCTCCAATCATCGAACCCAACGAAATCAATAGCAAAACAAAATTCTAAGCAAGAGTCGGTATTTATCTTTCTAATTTGTACAAATCCACCTTGCGCAGAGGCGACCATTTTCTAGGATCGTCTTGAACAGGTATGTGTTCTATGTCGACTGGCGGCACAGTGGGGATAACTTCAGGCTGTAGAGTAGAAGCAGGACCTGGTAGTTCCGTGGTGGTAGACATTGGGATTTGATGTATATATAATGCGAGAGAAAAACGATAAAAAATGAAGAATGGTCTCTCGTAAGCCGGGTGTCGAGGTCTTTATATGCGACTGCAATGCGGTGGTCGTGAAGTGGGAAGAAGTACCGGAAACATGGACTGGAATAACTCAACAGCATACTAGCCAAATGAAAGCCGAAAAAGCTCACCACGTGGAGGAGAGGACCGATGATGGTTGAAGAATATTCCGAGATGGTGATCTGGGAGTCCGGGACCGGTTTTCCGTGCATTGATCGGCCGACGTTTCAGATAACAATCTCAAAGTGAATGAAGCAAAGGGTGTATGTAGTCTTTGCGATTTATTATTTGAACGTAGATGACTTGTTCCCACTCCTGAGCTGACTATGTGCCCGAGGAGGGAAATTGCTAGATGAAGATCCACTGCCTGAGAATTGTTATGGTAAGTTATCGATAGGCTATTACCTCTCACCTTTATCTCGCTTATTTTTTTTATCCTTCTTCGCTGACTTGACAGTTTCTGCCTCTACGGCAGGTACAGCATCGAGGATGTTCGGCACACTGTCAAAATCAAATGCCTCAGTAGCAACTGGCTCCTTTGCCTTCTTCGCCTTCTTCAGTCTCTTGCTGTTCTTCAAAGATATCATGTCTTCACTCTCCTCTATAACAGTCGCCTCTTCAACAGCCGCACTTTTGGTTCGTTTACGTTTCTTCTGCTTGCTTTGGCCCACGACCACGATACTGTCGTTGACAACTTCCTTCGGCTGTCTTTGCGATGCAGGAATGAAAGGAATCTCAACTTCCATGGCGAGAACTTCCGATGGTGGTGGTTCAGGGTCCTCTTCGGTATTTTGAGCTTGATCGATCTAATATATGTTAAAGCGAGATGGATATGCAATGCGTACAACCTTTGGCACAGGCGCTGCAATGACCAACGAGCTGTGGATCCGAGAAGCGACATCCTTGAAATGACTGATTTCGGTGGTGGCCTGAAGGAGAAATTGAGTGCAAAATGCGCAAAGACACTGTCGTAACTTACAACAGATAAAGGTGCATTCTTTATGCTACCGAAGAGACTGCTAGATGACGTGGAGAATAGTGGCCTTTTAGGCGCCGAAAGTAAAGCTGATCCGAAAAGTGATGAACCAGAGGCAACGGTGATAATCGGACGAGATGCTGAAACACAAATGAAAGGCGATAAAAAAAGGAAGGATTATAATCACTGGACCAAAGATCTCGTGGATCCTGTAAGCTCGGGACCAACGGCTGTGACGCCGACATTTTCATCGGGAGAGCGTCGCGGTTCTCCGAGTGCTCCGCTATCGCTTCTGTGACAGTCGGCTGTAATTGTGTCTTCACGCAGTCACGAATAACATCGACCAACTCTTTTGCCCTTTTTTTGATAACCGGAGGCATGGACGGGAAGATCCGCAAAAGTGCTGCTATATCAGCTGGAGGTTGCTCGGCAAGTTTGAAGAGGAAATGATTCGCGAGCACGTATCTGCCCGCGAGATGAGTGGAACGATGGAACAGGCACAAAAAACGCACCTGGTGCTTTCATCTTCCTCTCTTGCAACCTTGTCTCTCCAAGAGTGAATGGCTTTGTAAACTTCTCTTTGCAGAGCTGCAGTACCCTCCAGATTGGCCGAAGCCAAAAAGGAAACTTTGTTCCATTTTCGTGCAAGCGAGTCCCATCCTGTCGAGCCCGTACCGCCTTCAGCATCGTATGGTTCCCTTTGATACACGTTCAGGGAGGTCTCTTCTGAGCGTGTTAAGACCTGTCGCACCAACGCTGTGGCGGGTGTTGACGACGGAGATGAAGCCGTAAGCTCAGAAGGTGAGCCTGACCGTGAGCGTGCGCGAGACTGTGCACGATCGAGAAGGGCGTTTCGGAGGTTGTCGTAGACGAATAGCAGAAAGTGTGTGTCTGATCGTGCATAGTGCAACATGTCATCAGGAAGTGGTCTGACGATGAGGGCGTTGAAGAGGAGAGGGCAGCAATGTGTAAGACGAACCTTATTCGCCAGTCTGCGAGTTGGTAGCGTTTGTCGGGTGTAAAATCGCAATACATTTCTAATAACTGTGCAAGCCCGTGTCTAGGGAAATCTGACGGAAAGAGAATTGAAGACACAGCGGATCATTGAGAAGGAGGAAACGTACCTAGTACTTTTGATGCGTGATAAGTGTCGAATAAATTGACGATATACAAATTGAAGTTCTGCTGGAGCCATATAATGTCGCTCTCTGCACCATGCAGCACCTGAAAGGTAAGCTGGATAATGTTCCATTGAAAAGCTTGGCTTACCTTTATGATACCTGGATTTGTAAAGACCTCGTTCAGAATTTGTAATTCATCTCTGAGTTGCAACGTGTCGATGATAAAGTCCTCTTCCCGAGTGCTGATTTGCATCAAGCACAAGAAGCCGGCGAAGGTACGGTAGTCGTGATGTTCCAAGTCTATTGCCAGCTCTTTGGCGGTTCTAAGCTTGCCCAGCATTATTTCTAAATCAGCGACACCCGAGATCCAATGAAAAGGTGTCTCTTCAAATGGTTTTACTGGAATGGGTGACAAGGTTTCGAACATGCGAGATGGGTAGTCGATGTGCCGGATTTCGTAGTAGTATGGGTGTTTGCTGGAAAGCTAGGCATGAGAGAGCTATTGCTTACAGGCAATGCTACGTACGTATTAGGTTCAGAGCTAGATTCTGCGTCTGAGTCTCTGAGATGATAACCTAGAGGTACCTGGGCATTAAATTTATGAGATAAGGTTGGATACCAGGTCCCGCCGCTGTTGTTAATAGGAGTCTTGAATGAGAGCTGAGGTTTTTGTATGTGAGCTGCGTGCTGCACTACAGCTTCTGCCTTTTTGAGCTGCGACTTTGTTAGACGCATAGAAACGGACAGGCAAAGCACAAGCCTGGGGCTTCGGGACAGTCGGGTTAATTACGATGGCTGGTGCCTTGTTCCGACCATAATACTGGTCGAGACATGTGTCCTGCAGGATTTGTATTTATCCTCTTTGGTCGGAGCGTACATACCGTTCTTTCGAGCACTTCGTCAATAGAATCGACGACCAGTGAGTGAAAATTGTCGAGAACATCGTCCTGACCGCCGAGCTTTCCCTTTCCATCGACCAAGGCCAATAATCTATTTGTCATGCTCAGAACTCTTGACGAGAAGATATCGAGATCTTTTGAGAAATCGGTGTCCATAGACCTGTGAAATCCAATATCCGATGGCAAAGCGAGCGCATTTCTGGTAGCTTTGAGCGCTGCACTTTGCAACTCTGAGGTATACTCGTCAAAGTTGTCTGATTCTAGGAGCGAACTCATGAACGCGAGCAAAAACGTGACGATCACGCGGATGCATCTTACATAATAATACTTTTCACATCATGACCGCGACTATGGTGGATTCTTCTGTACTATGGATAACGTCGGCTTCAGATCTCGTCTGAAAAACCATTCACGCGAGTTGTAGAATTCCCCCGGTACTCCTGCTTTCTGCTTGGTTTGCCCGCAAATGGTATCTCGCTCGTCGCCTCAAAGTCCACGGCATTGGCAAAGGGGGTCAGTCCCACCAGTCTGACTATCTCTCATCTAAGCATCAACAGCCCCTGGATTCCAAACAGGCGTCCGACAACTGCGTGTCACTCCAGAAATTGCGGCCCGCCTGCGAAGAGGTGAACAAGTGAGTCCTGAAGAAATAGCTGCAGCGGTCCAGGAAGCAGAAGAAAATGCCAAGCGGCCTCCATTAATAGAGAATAACCTAGCTCAGACGACTGCATCATCAGAACAAAATGAGTGGTTGCCTGAGAATCTGACTTCCCAGAAGAGACGGGTGAAGGGAAAACGAAAGTGATCCGTGTAAGTTGCTCCTGTATCTGTTGTGGAAGGGTTTTAATGTTGGTTGCAGATATTATTTAATTTTTTTGCTGAAATTTATCGCGTCGTTGTCCGGAAGGCCTAGATTCCTTATTTCTTAGGTGGTGTACATTCAGTTTTTTCATAGCTTACCAGCAGTCACGGTGATGAGAAAATAACCCACAATATCACTCGATCTCCCCAGGGTGCTACACTCTGCACATGAATTGTATAAAATGAAGCGAAGGAATAGACCCTTCGATTCTCGCGTAACAATGAAACTCAGCTCGTGGACATTGCTCGCTCCTCTGCTCCCTCTAGTGCTTTGCCAAGATACCGACTTGCCTACAGTCGAGAGGGCGTTTGCCGATGCTAATGTGAGACATTTGCATTTGCTTGTCTTGAACCTCAAACTGTGCTGTGTATAGATCCCGGAGACCCTTACCATCACGTTCAAGCCATCGGCCTTGTTGGAGGTTACCTTACCTCAGACCGGAGAGGCACCTATTACTCTGAAGGCAGGTGTGCAGCTTCCTCGCAATGGTAGGTATATGAACACCGTTTTACGTGTACTCATCTTTCCTAAGCTACTGTTGGCCCACCAACCTTTGCTGTCGTTGGCGACGTTGGTCCTGGACCATTCGTTATTGCCATGGTGGACCCTGACGCACCTACGCCTCAAACTCCAACCGAAGCACAAATTCGGCATTTTCTAGGCTCAGACTTCTTCACCGACTTTGCGAACTTTGGGAATGTACACCCTCTTACGAATAACACACCAGCCGTTTCAGGGTTTTTGCAACCCACTCCTCCGGCTGGCTCTGATCCTCACCGGTTAGTGTTGCTGAGTATTCGTTACGTCAAAGTAACCTTGTTTTTTTTTCTGCTTAGCTACGTCTTGTTGTTGTTCAAGCAACCAGCTGGTTTTGAATCGCAAACCTTGGTCAATTCGACAACGTCGGTTTCGAATTTCAATATCAGTACTTTTGCGGCTGCAACAAAGCTAGGTAATCCTATTGCTGGTACATTCATGCGTGTTGGCCCAGATCCTACGACTGCGTGAATGTACGGTAAACTACCCGCGATGGTGCACTTAGTATTTCTGCTGTTTACACGATCATATGAATTTTTTGATGCGGCTGTGCGGTTTTTTTACGTGGCTGTCGGTTTATTTTCGGACAGTGAGATATATATGGATGCTGTTGCGCTTTCGGGTGGACCCCACTAAGCTCAAAGGAGTCCAATGAAGGATATATACAGTAATAACTAGCGCTGAGCGCCGAGGCACGATCCATCGCGGAAAAATGAAAGGCTGTTCAGGATTATTTGTCCACGTGAGCTGGTTCCCATCTGTTTCTGATTTGAATCCAACGCTGCAAATTGCGCTGCTCTCTGAGCACCTCACGCTCCTTACAAAATGAAATCGATATCTATAATTTCGTTCCTCTTCCTACTCTTTATCTCAGCGACTGCACACCAGTCTTCTCTGTCTAGGAGAAATTTAGTTCATCGTCAGCTTGGTGGTGAGCTGCCCAATGAATTCAAAACACAACCTGACGATGGACAGATGCTTCATCGGCACACCACCGCCATCGCAATGGCACTCTGACCCCAACAACAAGTTTGTTGCCGCCGGTTACCACCACGGTCAGTACAGCGACGGATACGACCACAGGATCAAGCACTTCAGGAGGCTCTATAACAGGGTCGAGTACTACTACGGATATTACAGATATTGGGTCAAGCACTGGGACTACAGATACTGGGTCGAGCACTGCGACGGCGCCTACAGACACAGGATCGAGTACTGCGACGACTACAGACACTGGGTCGAACACTGCAACGACGTCTACAGACACAGGATCGAGTATTGTAACAACGCCCACAGACACAGGATCGAGTACTGTAACGACCCCCACAGACACTGGGTCGAGCACTGCGACAGACACTGGGTCAGGCGCGAGCAGTTCATCGTCAGATTGTGGTATACTCTGCAGTCTTACTTCTATTCTTGGTGGCGGTAGCACAGGATCGAGTACTGCAACGACGCCTACAGACACTGGGTCGAGCACTGTAACGACGCCTACAGACACTGGGTCAAGCACTGCGACAGACACTGCATCAGGCACGAGTAGTTCATCGTCAGTTAGCTCAGATTGTGGTCTACTCTGCAGTGTTACTTCTATTCTTGGTGGCGGTAGCAGTACCCAGTCGTCTACAAGCACTCAGTCTTCAGACACTCAGACACTGACTAGCACCTCTAATACTCAGTCATCGACTGGTACCTCTGACACTCAGACTACCAGCTCAACTTGTGATGGTCTGTTGTGTGGTCTCTCGTCTATTCTTGGCGGAAATACAACTACTTCAACGCCAACCTCGACCACGGACACTCAGTCTACTACATCGACTTGTGATGGTATTTTATGCCCTATTACATCTATCCTTGGTGGAGGGGATACCACCACTTCGACACCCACAACCACTTCCGATTCTCAGTCAGCCACAACCACATCTGACTCTCAGACTACCACTTCAACTTGTGATGGTCTTTTGTGTTCCATTCTAGGCAGTACCACAAGCTCGACCCCTACCATCACTTCGTCGCCCACTACAACTGGTAGCGATACTCAGTCTGCTACTTCCTCCTCCTCAACTTGTGATGGCCTTCTGTGTACCATCTCTTCTGTCCTCAGTGGTAATAGCACTAGCTCATCATCATCCATCACCTCCTCGCCCACGATCACTGATACTCAGTCCAGCTCTACTTCAACGTGTACTGATATCCTCTGCAGTATTTTCAATACCACTACTACAACTACCTCAAGCTCTTCCCAGACTACCGCTACTTGTACCGACCTGTTGTGTGTTACCACAACGACAAGTGGTGCTGGTTCTACGCAAAATACTACAACCACCACAACGACAGGTGGTGCTGGTCCTACTCAGAATACTACAACCACCACAACGACAGGTGGTGCTGGTCCTACTCAGAATACTACAACCACCACAACGACAGGTAGTGTTGGTCCTATTCAGAATACTACTACAACTACAACGTCCAGCAACTCGACTGCTACGAGTAATTCTACCGCTATAACATTCCCTAGCGGAAATGTGACCACCACCTCAGCCACGATCACGAGTATCAATACCACGACAACCAGTGCTGCACAGATCTCGATCAATTCAAACTTTTCTTTCATTCTTACCCAGACCTCGCTACTGATCACAACTGAGGCGACCACCACAACAGTCGCCATCACTGATCCAGACCAAGCATCGACTACGCTAACCGCTTCTGGACCCATTTCCACTTCAGACCTGCCTTCTAATATTCCGTCGGTCATATACCCCTCAGGTGGTCCGGCTTCAGGCGGCCCTGGCTTGACCTTGGTCAGCATCCTCTTCGATTCATCATTAAGCTGGAACTGGGTGGTTAACAGCCAGGACACAGCTGCGCAGATCTTTGCTTACATGCCTCTCATTGTTGCAAGTACTGTTGGTGTCTCATGTACGTGTCTTCTTTCCGTCTGGTCAGCTATCTGACTTGCTAACAGCCACTCAAATTCTGACTTATGGTCTCAGCGTTAACATTCCCGCTTCCTACAGGTCTACGGCTGATATCAACCAACTTGGGACCATTTGGTTGGCCTACATACCTTCCAGTGACGTCAACCCTCTCGCAGCGGCGATCAAGGTCTCTACCTCGGCGTTCTACACTGGTGTAAGCAACCAAGTCGCTCAGACTTTGGCAGCACATGTTGTTTCTGGATTCAATATCGACTCGGTATCCCAGCCGTCTACAGCGGGCAACGGTGACAACAGCGTTCCGGATTCGTCTGATAGTGGCAGCGGTGGTGTCAGTGATTCGGGTAATGGTCGTAAAGACGCTATCATTGGTGTCGTGTCTGCCTTGGGAGCTGTCGCCCTCTGTGTACTTGCATTCTTGATTTATCGCTCTGTCCGGCGTCGTCGAGAATTGCGCCATCACAGGCTGTCGGAGCCCCCGAACGCCGAGGCATGGAATGCTGGTATTCGTCAACAAGGTAGAGATTTCGATCAGGACAGTGTTGGAGGACAGAGACGACGATCCTTCTACTTTGCGGAAGATTCTTTGCGTAGCTTCTCGCATATGCAGAATCCCGGACAAGATATGACAGAGGCGATGAGGACGTCGCCAACGAGTGGGGTAACGCAAAGACGTGTTTTACCCACTGCTATCTCTGCCCCTCGGCTTCAAGAGAGCACCATGAATTGGTAGACACTCAATACGACCGCCCCGTCCTGTTATGCCTTTTATACCTTCTAAAACCTTACTTGCCTTTTCTTTCCTGCCACCCATGGTATGTTTTTTGTTGTTTTCTAGCTGGTTAAAGTTCTTGGGGCTGCATTTAATTTATCCCTTATTCTTTCAGTATTATAGGCGTCAAGTAGATGATTTTGTGCTTTTTGCATTGTATGTGCCTTGTATGGCTTGGAACATGAGGTCAACAGTGCAACTTACAATCAATGAGTCACGCTTTTGACGCCATAGCCAAGCCACTTGGCCGCACCCAGCCTATAGCCGGAACTTGCAAAACCCCACCAGTCCATTTGACATATTTTGCCGCTAGTCTCGGTCTCGCCTTTTGGCATCGATCTTGTTGGCAAGCCTAATAAGGATTTTTATAATGAATGCATGGCAGATCCCTCATGCGCATCCGTGGCTTCTGTTCGTCCTGCTGATGATGAGTACCCGTCTCAGAAGCCAAGTGAAGTGTATCTATTTCTTTCGCTAATCCTGCTTGCGCGGTAAGATGCTGTTTTCGAACCTTGTAAGCGACAGTGACACGGGTGCTTCAATGGGTATGCTCCTGGCCCTTCCCGACCATGGATACTGCGGCCATTGAAGTCGTCAGCCCAGCACTATTGTCTGGGCCGTGTCCGACGCTCACCGCCGCGTGACGCAAGTTCCGCATGCTTGCTCTTTTGCGTTTGTAATGAGGAACTCGATGAAAAGCTGATAGACTCTGATAGAGCACCTTGGAGTCCGCTTGTGACCATAAGCGGATCATCCAGACTATCAATTCTCCTGACAACGCGTCTAAATTGGTCGTCTCGCTTTTTCTACCCCATTGAACTGCACACATGGGTCTTTCGAAATCCCTCGTACGGAGTTGCCATTTGACCATATGACAAATGTCCAGCGTGCAGTCGTTTCACGGGTTAGGGATACGTTTTGAAATAAATACCAACCCACCAATCACTCTCTCTCTTCAAGTGAAACGCACTTCTTTGCGCTGCGATGCGCTTCTCTGTCTCTCTAATTTTTTGTCTTTCTGGGGTCCTCCATACCAACGCCGCGATTGGACCCATCAGCACATCGTCTCCCAACGTCGCGGGTGGGCAAATTGCCAACGATGCACCACCGAATTCTTTTTTCCAGGGTTTCTCACCGCCCTTTCCGACCACCGGGGATTGGTGGGTTGGATATGCTGCTGGAACAGGTGATCAGTTCGCTGCCGGTCCTTTTCCCTACCAGACTCGATTATCCAACAATTCCATTTTTTTTGGAGTCTCTGGGCAGCGCAACTTCGATGGTGTTTCTATTCATCAACCTACACAAGTCGATTGGTCAGTCGGTTTCTCGGAACATTCTGGGAATTTTAATGACCACAAAGCATTGAGTTGGGTAAGTCGTTACAACTCGCTCATGTACATTGCTGATTTGCGCAGGATTCCCAATCGGTCACACTACAATATTTTACAGGAAGCAGCACTTTAACTAGTTACATGGTGCCTGGGTCGCCCTATCTGACTTTCCGGTTCGCCACGGCAACTCCTGCGATTACCAGCCAAAATGGCACCATCAGTTCATTCGCCGGACGAAGTGTCACAGCTGGCGGAGCAGCAGGTGCGATTGAGACGCTCACTGCAATAACTAACTGATTCACTTTTGCTAGTCTCTTCGAGTGGCACCAAATTCAAGGTCATTAGCGGTGCTGGAATCTACATCATTTATTCGCTTAATGGGAATATTACGCTGTCGGCCACCTCGAGCGCGATCACGGCTTCGTCCAAATTCAACGGTGTGCTTCGTATAGCTCAGCTCCAAGCCGCCAGTCACGAAACTACCCTTGACACATACGTTGCCAACTATGCCACATCTGTGACGACAGACTATTCGTTCAGCGGGAATACAGCGCAACTTCTCTTTACTTGGAATGTTACTGGTACCGCGAGTCAATATCTCCATCTTACGTGGCCTCATCATCGCTTGGCACTGACGAACCGAAACTACCTTGCTTCGACTGCCATATCGTATCTCACAACGAAAGGGTACATGCTCGGTACGGTGGGGAATGCATGGACCATGTCCTACGCCTTGTCTACAATTGATTGGAATGCTCCCCGCTCGCCTGATTCTTCGTGTACTGCGTCCATTCTTCAAGGTCTTGAATATGAAGTAGCCCAACTTGTTGCCACGGCACCAACAGCCCCAGGAGATTTTTACTTTTGGGGAGGTTCGACAGCAGCCCAAGCCAGATTAGCGTGAGTGGCCTTTTTGTCCAGAAGAGAACATGTCTCTTACTATTACACAGACTCATCGCTGATCATTTGGGTCGCACAGACCTGCGAGATCAGGTAGTTCAATGGCTTGAGCAAGCTTTCGCATATTGGGTAGGTAAAGTAATTGATCATCTTGACTTGACTGATATATTCAGTTCGATCCTTCTTCAACTACACTTCCTGCGTACGAGACTGCATGGGGCGGCATCATCGACAAGGCAGGGTATAATAATATCTGGGTAGATTTTGGGAACGCCGTGAGTCTACTATTATGGTATAATAGTAGATCCCGTTGCTCATTGCTTCCAGTACTATAATGACCATGTTGGTACCGAGCGTATTTTCCATGACCCTGTTAATACCATTAATATTTTAGCATTTCCATTACGGTTACTTCCTTTCTATTGCTGCAACAATTGCCAAGTAGGTCATCGTCGTGGATATTGAATGGTGGCTGATGTGAAATATCAGATTCGACGCTTCGTGGCTCAGTCAACATCAAGAATATATTACATACTTTGCACGGGACATAGCCAATCCGTCTCGTTCAGACCCGTATTTTACCCCAGTCAGGAATCGCGATTGGTTCGCTGGCCACTCCTGGGCCAGCGGTATTGCTAACAATGCTGGTTCTCGAGATCAAGAATCTACAGGCGAGGCGATAAATGGTTACTATGGAGTCATGTTATGGGCAGAGGTTATTGGGAACACTGACCTGCAGAACTTGGCCAAACTTTTATTAGCGAACGAACAGCAAGCTGCGCAGGTGTACTGGCATCTGTATCCCGATGCCGACAGCAACGGAAGGGACCAGCCGTACCCGGAAGCTGCATTGAGACAGCTTATTACGATTGGGAACGTGGAGGACTGGCAGTCTGGCGCTTGGTTGTAAGTGATGACCTTATACTTGCGGTTGCTCATACTTGGTAGATTTTGGGGAGCAGAAAAGTCTGAGATCGCAGCGATCCAGATCCTTCCGGTGACTCCTGTGAATGAATACTTGTATGACTCTGCGTGGGTGGAGAACGTTTTCTCGTATACCGCCAGCGAGGATGCTGAAGATGAATGGTTGGCAGCATGCGTCATGGTGCTTTCTTTTCTGATTGTTGACTAGGAAATGCGTCATCTATCTGGCATATTCACAGGCCAATCCTCAAACAGCTGCTACGTACTCTGCCAACCTAACGGATTGGGGGTCTGGAAATACTTACACCAATCAATTGTACTTTTTGTCAACGCGGCCGAACCCATCAGGACAGCCCATCTGTGCGGCATCAAACACCAATCCCATTGGCAACTTTACTCTACAAGCCATCGGTTCCAACAACTATGTGACTTCGTCTACATCTCAAAGCAACCTGTATGCTGATGCCACGTCTGCGGCTAACGCGACTGTTTATCAGTTTGGATTTGCACCTGGTGGCGGAACAATCCAAGCGCTAAACACGGATCAATTCGTCACTGCTGATATCAGTGGAAACTTTACCCTATCTGCTGCTCGAGCGACTGCGCAAGCATGGGAAATCTTTACGATCCGACCAAAGAGCGGCGCAGCTGCTGGAGTATACACGATTCGTGCGGGATCGAACAAACAGTGGGTGGTTGTAAATCCGGATGGGAGCTTGCAAAACTCGGCAACGACTGAGTCTCAAGCGACTGGATTTGTGCTTGGCGGCAGTTCTGGCTCAGGTGGCGGCTCAGGCTCGAGCAATGGCACAGCTCCGTCGAGTGCAATGTTGCGACACGTTGCTAGTGGGCAGTTTATTAGTGTATCTGGGACGTTCAGTAATGTGGGTACGCCGGTTACGAACCCGTACCTGCATGCAGTGACGAATTCTTCGGGAACTATGTGGCAATTCCCAGACTTGACTGACGGATCTGGTAATCGAGTCAAGGGAATCTTGGAACAGGACAATCAGCTGTACGTGACGTCGAATGACGCAGGAGCGGACCAGCTTCAGGCTTTGCGTCAGGTTGCGCTGGCTTGGGAGTATTTCCTTCCGGAAGTGAGCGGTTGCCAAGTGGCTTTCAAGGTAATTTCAGAAGATTTGTCTTTGGTTCTGCTCACGATTTTCCAGATGCAAATCAATGGACTGTATGTTGGTGTAAGAAGCGATGGAAGTGTATATGCTGATCAGCTGAGCAAGGGGTCTGCTACTATGTTTGAATTCGTCGGAGGTGCCTCGTCCTGTGTGTAAATTTGGATTTCCCGAAATAGATTTGAAACTCCGCTGCCATATAAGGTTGTGTGTGACAATGTTTATTTACTTGTCAGTTTTTTTCATTCCCTCCACCATCATGCCCTTTTCGAAACTTGCTTTTGCTGCCTCTGTCGCAGCGCTCCACTCGTTTGTCGCTGCTGAATCCGTCATAACGCCTGGACCTTCACCAACTCAGGCACTTTCGCCTCGTCAGGTTGCTGGCGGTCCAGGAACTCCCATTTTATCAACACTCGAATATGCTTTCTCGGACCTTCCAGAACAAGTATATCCATTCGCTGTCCTTCGTGGTCCTCAGTTTGGCTACAATATCTGCAACTCGACCACAGAGGGGCCAAATTCAAATTGCCAGACCTTGATCTTCAACAACGCCGTATGTCTCCTGTCATCATACCGCTCTCTTCTTTATATGTTTGCAGAGTGATTTCTGTCTTTGGGGCTCTCCTACAGCCGACGGCTCTATTGGCGATGTAGAAGCCAAGGTCGTCGCTTACTGCACCTCGCCAGGTCACGGAACACGTATCATTCCAGCTGGCTCCATCACTGGCATGCAGGTAATTCAATTCTGTTCTGCTGGTGTTTTTACTTCTTTGCTAACATTACCTAGTTTATAAAGACGTCTGCCTACATCCAAGTCAGCGGTTTCATCATGAACCCTAGTATCGGCCTCGACTGGGCCGACGAGGGCGGTGAGCTCGACCCTCATGGTGCTGATCTTCAGGGCAACCCTCTTGGTGGCGTTGTCTACTCCAACGGTATTCCCGATTCTACGGGCGGCCAAGAAGCTCAAGTGCACAACTGGAACACGTATGATACTTGTTCCTTTCCGTTTTCCGACTGAGCGCTGTTTTAGATTCGTTGGTGGTAATCA
Source organism: Megacollybia marginata (assembly GCA_003313965.1). Classification (NCBI taxonomy): domain Eukaryota; kingdom Fungi; phylum Basidiomycota; class Agaricomycetes; order Agaricales; family Porotheleaceae; genus Megacollybia; species Megacollybia marginata. Next base: position 47,450 of record QLOY01003932.1, read on the forward strand.
GTTCTGCTTCAAGGCATGCTTTAACAGCATCACTTCGCCCGACTACTGTGAAAACGTATACGATCTTGTCGGTTGCGACTACAACATGCCAAGCCAAGTCCAAAATGGTACCTTCACTGTCTGTGACGGCGACCTCCAGGACGTTGTCGGTGTTTACACCACGGACGGCACTAGTGAGTGTCACCTGTCCGCTTATAATTTGCTTTGATTGACGCGATGACAGCTACTACATGGTCGATGCCTGCTACGTTGACCACTTCTCCTCCATACACACCCCGCGTTCCTGCTTCTTCCAACTGTCAAACCTTCTCTTCCACTGACCTCTTTGCGGCAGTTCAGACTGTTGGTCTTTTTAAATATTATCTGACTTTGTACTGATTGTTTATATCAGACTTCAGCCTCTGGATCTAGTGCGACACAAACTGGTTCTGCTTCTGGCTCATCTGGCTCTGGCTCTCCTTCTGGATCCAAGAGTGGCTCTGGGTCAAGCGCATCGCAGACAGGAAGTGGCAGTGCAGCCATTGCTATCCAAGTACCCTTCACTGCTCTGGGCGCAGTATTGGGCTTCGTCATTTTAGGAGGAGCCATGCTCTAAATAAAGCATTGACGATTTGTTATGAGCATCTGTGTAGACATGATTGGTTTTGGTTTAGCATGACCGTCCGCTCTCTCTCGTAATACTTTATATACCGCATGGACTTTTCGTCGCATTAGTTTTGATTTTATCCCTGCAGTGACGATTTTTTTGGTCGGAGTTTTAAACAAATACATCTCTGATGGACAACTCCCCGCCGCTGCGTATGCAAGCCGTTTCCTGGACGCCAGTGTCGTCCAAGGAGGCGAGAAAGCAGGTTGACGGCTATTTGAAGAATTTGAAAGGGCGTACCACTGCGTCGCAGGGTGCGAACACTGCTGTGACTGTGCAACTTGAGAAACTGAGAGATGCGCTGAAGGAGGAGCGTAAAATGGCAAGTAATTTGCTCAAATCTGTGAATGATTCTTGATATTCCATAGAATAAATAGTTGATAGAATTTAGAGTACAACTTGAATGGACTTGTCATTAGAAGAAGCGAGTTTGTATTTGTTATTCCTTTCCTAACCTTGTGTAGTCGGCATGGCAGACGTCGTCGCTGGGCCGTCAACATTTTCTTTCAAAGCTCAGCGTCGAGTCTCAGTTGCGCTGCCATGGTCTGCGTCGCCAAAATTGGTCCCTGCTTGGGATTTTCGCGACGACACCGCCATTTCTGTAAAGGAGGACAAAAAAACCAAGACTGACGACGACGATGGCGAGCGAGAAAAAGAACGAAAGCCACGGAATAAGTGGACCATGGAAGAGACTCAGATGCTCGTCGACGGCTGCAATCGTGTACGAGGCCCACTTGAACTCAATCGCAAGGCTGACTCTCGACAGCACGGCGTAGGAAACTGGAAGACGATACTCAAGGATCCAGACTTGAAGTTTGATAATCGTTCACCAGTTGATCTAAAAGACAGGTCAGTTCATCTCATTTCTGTCTACACAGTCCTCATGTCCTCCAGGTTCCGCACCTACTTCCCGGACGCATACAAGCAGCACTACCCAAATGCAAAGACACATCTTTCCACCAAGGTCCGTTCTACTCTACCAGACGGTTCTCCTTTGTTCGAAAAAACTCGCTCCAAAAAGCGTCGTCCATTCACTGAAGAAGAGGACCGTGCACTCAGAGCTGGCTATGAAAAGCACGGCACTGTCTGGGCAGCCATCGCAAAAGACCCTATCTTTCAGGAGCAGAATCGCAGGAGCACAGACCTCAGAGATAGGTTTCGAAATGCGTTCCCAGATCTCTATCTCAAAGCTGGTTACAAGCCACGCACCGCAGCTTTGAAGAAGAAACAAATTCCTGTCCGCGCTGCAACCGATGACCAGGTAGGAATGTCCACCACCGCCTCTGGCCTCGCAGGTCCCAGGAGAAAGCGCAGGAATACCAGTCAAGGCTTGCTGCGTGGCGGCACTAAAAGTGTGCCGCAGAGCAATGCTCCCTCCGAAGACGAAGACAGCGAAGACGAGGGACAAATGAATCTAGACGATTCACAATCTCAGACATGGTCTATGTCTTCTGGTTTGGACACTCCCACTCACTCGTCCCTTCATGCATGGTCTCCAACCTCCTCGCATCTCTCCGTTGACCAGTCTTTCATGAACAGTCCTTCTCAATCATCCCCTTTTCAGTCAAGAGGCATAATGGGAACTACCATAGGCAAATCTGCATGGGGAACCGACGATTGGTTCTCTCCGAACCCTCGATTAGACCCTTCCAGTTCTAACACTAGCTTGAACAATAGCTCCTTGGATTCTTTCGATAATCCGCCCTCACTCTCTCCAACCCCTTCATCGCCGTTCTCGTTTCACGCCCTCAGCCACGGTGTATTGGACCGTTATGATCTCGTTCCTACGTCCTTCTCCTTTGGCCACTTGGGACACGAGTTCGGTAGCGCCAGTGAAATTGGAGGCGACAACCAAAGCACTTTCTCAGACGACATCGGCATGCACCAGTCCGCCTTCAGAGGCTTTACTCATCATTCCAATTATGCTGGTGACCTTATCTTTGGAGCAAGAACACATCAACCGCAGCCTTTCAATGTTGGTTTAGGCCTGTCAGGGATGCAGGAATTTACGCATTCCACCGGCATCAATCCTATGCAGTTGCACGCTCCCCTTGACGAGCTAGAGTTGACGGGCATCAATTTGAATGATGCCGCCCCTACTGATATCCTGCTGGCGCAGGATGCAATTGTGGCTGTAGAGCAGCCACAGCACGATTCACTAACCTTGGATGATCTCGTAGACTTGGACCTGTCACTCCCTGAACCTCACGAGACGCCTCCCGGTACACCACTCCTATCGCAGGCTCCAAGACATATGCGGTCCATGCGAACACGTTCGGTCAATCTCAACACTGGTAACATCAGATTCGATTCCTCGTCGTTGCATGGCCGTTCTGTCTCTGTACCCCCTGGTGAGGAAAGAGACCGAGTCGGACGGCCGCCACCGACGCAACAGACTGAGACGGCTGTTAAACCCCGAGTACCACCATCTGCATTTTCAGCCTTCCTTACCCCTTTGGTGTATAATTCAGGCTTGCCGCCCCAGCCATCGCAGCCGGAAAACCAACTAAGCTCGAGTGATCTGTATGACCTCCCATTCCTCGACTTGCATTACAACGCATATCCCTTGTCGACGGGCGGAGATATAGGCATAACGACGGGCCAGGCGTTGGATCTAGCTAGTTCCACCAGACCAGCTGGTGTGGCAACCACGGTAGTACCTCCAAGCGGCCTCTTGGGTCCAGAGCCTAGCGTCTCTCTTCAGAATCGGAACCTCTCGAGGAATGCAAATCATCACCGCGGGCAGAGTGCGGTATGTCCGCAAGATTTGCTGGTGAGGAGTAAGAGGAAAAGGGCGAGTTGGGACGGTGGTCCAGGCTGATAGTTCGTTTCTCTCTCTCTCTCTCTCTCGTCATTTTTTGTGCATTCTCGCACTCGTCACTTATCTGCATTATCAATACTATCAACTTCATTATATAGGTCCAACCTGCATCTTACAACACCTGCCATAATAACCAGAAATCGTATCATGGAATTTTTGCTCGCTCGCTCAAACGTCACCAACTGAGTTGCGCGTGACACTACAGGTTACCACAATCATTGAATCAAGTATCAAAGTTGTTGCATGCTCACATATTTCGGCTGTTTTAGTCTTTCTAAGTGGTTGCGGAAAATTAATTTGCTGACGTTGATGACAATCATAGACATCAACTTCCAAGTTGATGATCCTGTCAGTCGAGGGAACATCTCTGCATGCGGACCCTTTAATGAATTCTGGTCGTTTTCAAGGTCTAGGTTTCATCTGGGATTCTATTGTCCAAATGCAAATCCGAACTTGAAGGCTTGAGGACGAAATTTCAGGCACTCTGCAGTCTGCACCGACTTGTGAAAATCTCATATTGTTTCAAATCCATCTGTTCATCAATTCACATAGCACACCGCAAACGCTGGGTTCGTGCTTCCTGCCACCACTTTCTGGATCTTGCTGTTATTGTGCTGTCGCTCGTTTAGTCTCTCGCTCTCTTCAAAACTTGAACCCGGTGCCATGAAATTCATTCTATTGTAGGTCTTTATGCACGCGTACCGTAATGGGTTTTCCTGACCATCGTGAAGTCTCTGGCTCCTTCCGGTCGTTTTTTCACTTGAAATTTCAATCTCATCCACCGTCGTAACGGGTGAATCTACCGAACTCTCATGGCAAAGAGCCCGCGACGATCCCGTAGGCTTTGATTTATGGCTTGGAACTGATGAAGAAAGCCAAAACCGCCTCGAATCTATCTCCTCTTCCGACCGGAGTGGTCAAACTTCTCTCGTTATCACTGGGGGTCCCGGCGCTTACACTATTGTTGCTCAATTTTGGGAGTGCGTGTAGAAAATTTCTTCATTCGGAGTGATCCAATCCTCGTACAGCGACGAGGGCGACGGTTTCGGGCCGGATGCGAGCACTCACTTTACTCTCGTATCACCACCGACTACTACTAGTGGCACAAGTTCTCCCAACACGGGACAGTGAGTCAACACTATTTAGAGCCTGAAAGCTATCAACATGTTTAGAAGCACGACGGTTACGCAGAGCCAATCCACCACCACCACCGCAACCAATTCGACGACGACGACGAGCACTTCTACTTCTGCTCAAACAAAGGCTATAACGTCAATGTAGGTGCAGTCCAATGCAGTTGACTTGTGTTGATTATATCGCAGTTCTCCCCCCTCTATACAGCCTGCGCCAACCACAAATGGGAACACTGCACAGAGCATCACGCACAGCAGGTGAGTATACTAGTAATTACTTCCCCCTTATGGATCTCATGGCATGTAGTTCTTCTACCACAAGTGCCAGCCCTTCGTCAACTGTAGGCTTGTCGACACAGTGAGCTGCAAGGTTATGGTGAAATTACAACTGACACCAACAGGATTGCTTCTACTTCCATTATTGTTATCCCCAAAACATCCGATCCGGTGTCACAGTCGTCGAACGTCTCGTCTCCCAAGTCAAAGCTTCCAGTTATTCTGGGTGCCGTTCTTGGAGGAGCGCTGCTTATTTTGTTATTGGCTGCCTTACTGTTTTTCTGCCGTCGTCGTACCCGTATACGAGTGCAGATCACTCCGTTTCCCACCCAAGATCTCATCTCGGCTCCTGCCACTGCCATGAGTGCAAATCCTGTCACCACTGTTGAATTAGTTGGCGGTGCGTTGCTGTTAGTTCTCGACATAGTCGAATTGATCGGATTGTAGCATTATCTGGTGATGCCGATAACCACTCGGACATGTCCTTCGCACCCGATGGTTATGACCGCGATTCCACGACTGTGCTCATCCCAAGGGAGCCCACCGAAAAGACTCTTTCGTATGTAGCGTCTCCAGCGAGTCCGGCGCGGCCGATTTTCGCAGAAGACCTCGTCGACTTGGAGACGCGGCCGCGACCGGATCCTATTCTCAATCATGGTGCTGCGATTGCAGAGATTTCACGACTACGCACGGAAATAGAACTGTTGAGATCAGTTCCTATGGGACCACCAAAGTTTGCAAATAGTGAGGCGCCACCTGCGTATGATAGACCTTCGGACATTATTATGTTGTAGCAGCTGCCGTTTATTTAATTAAGTGATTGCCGGCCGTATTGTGGTGTGACGTAGTCGACATCACATGCGCATCGGATTTCACTCCCAACCAGATTATGGGTGAAAAGGGAACATCTTCAGATAATGATAAGGGAGCCAAGTCGGAGGAGAAAGCTGTGGAGATCAAGGAGGTCAAGGAGGTCAATGAGGAAGATAAGGTGATGATCGCTACATCAGACAAGCAAGAGCTGAGTTTCCGTGCAGAAACCAGTAGTCGACATGGAGATATTCCAGCAAATCCTAGAGTTGGACGAGGACGACGAGGACGATTTCTCAAGGGAGATGGTCTTTGCATTCTTTGTTCAGGCAGAAGATACCATTGGCTCGATGGAGGTCGCATTGTAGGGGGTTTTCAAATAAATTGCCGGTAGACTGATAGATATTTGAAGGGAAAAGAAGGATCTTCCAAAGCTTGCTTCACTGGGCCATTTCTTAAAGGGATCGTCGGCTGCGTTGGGTCTGTCGCAGGTGCAAAGCTCATGCGAGAAGATACAGCATTATGGCGAGCGCAAGGATGTGAAGAATGACGAGTTGTCGAAGTACGACGAGCTGTCGGAAGACGAAGCACTAAGTCGGATCGCAGACTTGCTGAAGACGACAAGAACTCAGTACGATGCAGCGAAGCTGTGGCTGAAGGCTCGATATAAACCAGGTGACGACGAAACATGAGCTTGTAAGTAATTTACCATATCTACGCCTGTCCACTTTGTTGCCGTGACTCAAATGGTTCAATCGGCAAGTCTATCTAGTTTTAAGTAGCCCAACACTGTATACGAACATTGAAATAAGTAAACTGGTCCCTCAGCTCCAAACATCCAGCATTAGACGTGACCGTTCCTTTAACAACTTGATCTCTGCTGCACCTTCCACTTCCCCGGAACCACCTTTGGCTTCCCCGAGAATCTTGGCTAGTGTCTCCTCTACAGCTTTGCTCATGCTCTTTGCGTCTCCGCAAATGTATACATATCCCTTACCAGTCAGGATCGCATCGGCAACGTTTGCTCTATCCTCCCAGATCAAGTCCTGAACGTAGATTTTGCCTCCATCAGGCTTATAAGGCGGTTCACGAGAGAATGCACAGTGCATAGTGAATTTGCCCTGGAGTTCTTCGATGTACTTGGGCCACTCATCCTTGTACAAGTAATCTTCAGTCGATTTCCGGCATCCGTAGAAAAGAGAGATGCGTCCCCAGTCGGCGAGAGCATCTGGACCGTTCTTCTCGATCGAGCGTCGGGCGAGAGCGACACGTTCCTGTACAAAGCCACGGAAAGGAGCGACACCCTGTGATGATAAAGTCAGTCAGTTGGATACTCGGGGAGGAAGGAAAGACAGTCGTACAGTACCAGGACCGACCATGATGACAGGGCTCTTGGGATTTGTAGGAAGGCGGAAGGTGGATCGCCGCACATGAACAGGAACCTTGTAGATAGCGTTCTCCTTGTAAGCACCTCTGGGACCTTCAATGGCGTAGTTTGGAAGGGAAGCCTGAGCGATTTCACCACTATTGATGAGAGGAATGTCCTCGTCATTGGCTGCATATTTGAGGTTGAGCAAAAAGTTGGACCCGACACCATAGCACCATTTGACGCCAACGCGATCGCTCTGCGCAGACTGGTATTTGAGAACGACGCAGGTCACGTGGATGGAGTTGGCGTGAAGTTTCGGGCTAGAAGAGATGGAGTAATATCGTGGTTGGAGACGAGGGATAGAAGAAACGATAATGTCGAAAGGAATGGGCCACGGAGTAGTGTTTTCAGGTGAAGGAATGGCGTGGATGTTGTTTCCGGCAGCTAATTGTAAGACCTCTCCGATCTTCAAGCATCCGTCGATGACCACATTGTGGAACTGCTCCTTGTTGGTGTTGAATTCTTTCATAAAGGCTTCTGCCTCTGAAGAAGGAGCAAACTTGGAGAGAGTACCAAGGATCTGACGACCGGCGACGGCACTGATATCGATGTAGTGGCGGACAACTGTGGCATAAGTAGTAGGGACAGGGAAGGGGACCTTGGCGAGGGCAGGGTCGAGAGATTCAATACCGATGACTTGATCTCGTTTGTTGTACAGTCCGAGAGCGCATAATAGACGGTCTACTTCAATGTCTGCATTGGACGGCCATACACCTACGTGGTCACCATGTTGATAAGTGATTCCGGAGCCTTCAGTGTTGAGTTCGATATGAACACAGTTTCTATCAGTGGTGCTCTGGAAAAGCTCTCGGGACACAGAGACTGGGGCGGGGTATGGGTTCTTTGCATCATGAATACCGCGAGTTTTTGTAAGCGCACGGGCGGACAGTTCACCTGTGGGAATAAGTATAAGCCGGAGTTTTGGCTGAGATGATTATCAAGCTTACCGAGGTAGACTTTCTCCGGAGCATGGGACTCGAGCTCCGATACGACAAAGTCGGCAGAGTCACCGCCCTGACCTTCCTCGACATTCATAGCTGTTGCAAAGGCATCCCACATGCCGTCTTTCCATTCGAGGTAGTCTTCTTCCATGCTCTTGTCGTCGTCGCCCTCGCCACGAGTGCCGATACGTGCAGCGCCCATTTTCTCCAAGGCAGAATCTACCTGGCGCCCGATGAGGTTGTAATGCTCGTAAGTTTTGTTTCCGAGACCAAAGACGACGTATTTGAGACCTTGGAGCTTGTGTTCGCCGTTGCTGAACTCGAATGAGTCGTCTGTGAGGTTCTGCATGAGCTGAACTGCATTGTCAGTTGGCTCTCCCTCTCCGTATGTAGCCATGACGAAAAAAGCGGCGCAGTCTTCTGGAAGTTGGTCAAGATTTTCAAAGTCGTATTCCTCGGGATCGCAGACGAGAGAGGTGAGACCAAACTTGGTCTTGGCCTCTTTTGCGAGACGGATGGCATACTCCTCAGCGGTGCCAGTCTGAGAGCCGTAGAATATCACAAGACGCTTTTTCTTGAGGAGAAATTTGAGTGAATAATAGAGCTGAAAACTTTGAGACGCACCCCTTCCTTCATTTTTGCGATGAAGTCGCGCGGGTTGCCTGAGCCATTGGCTGCCTTTGTGGGCAATGAGACTGTCTTGGGCTTTGAGGCAGCAAATAGCTGGTCTCTGAAGAGATAGAGTGCGGCAAGGATGATTCCTACGGCCAAGACGAGCACGTCAGAGGACGAGCTGGAGGCCATTGAGGTCGTTAAAAATAAAAACCTGGTTGATGTAGTGGAATTCAGCTCGTCCATAATGAAAACGCATACCGCTCTACAAGGTGCAAGCCTTTTATAAGGCCGAGCAAAATTGAGACGTGGAAGAAGAATAACGTGCAGATCGGATCAATCCAGTTTCCGGTAAAACACTTCTATATTAGACCATTTCCTAATCAGTAACAAATTCTTGCTCAGCTCATCGGCACGGTGACCCCATACATATTAGTCTTTTAACCTCGGAAATGTCCAGGCTTTCAGGTGCTCTTCAGGCCTGAGGCCTGAGCCCTAGGGTCCACCAACTGTCAATCCTTCCCGACTACCCCAAGAATGATGCTCATGGGGATCACCAGCAACGAGTTGCATCTCCGCCACAAGCTCACTGTCGCGACCGAGCTCATATCCAGCCCAGAGAACTGCGAGCTTTGCCCATTCACGAGCAGCTGATGCACTACAAGGTATAGTAAGTAGGGTCTGATTCGCAATATCGGATACTTACTCCGAATGAGCTGATGCTACCCAGGCAGCATCAGCAGCGAGTCGGCCTCGTTCACTCCAATAGCCTTCCACGTCCTCCAAATGCCAGATTCGACGAACTACTTCTATCGCCTCTGAACCGCCGATAGCCTGACTCCCCCACAGAGCAAAGCGTCCATACAGATCAGATATGGCAATCAGTCTTTCGTCAGATGCCTGTGACTCTGAGTCTGGGAGCGAGCAGACATCACATGAACATCGAAAACCATATTGCTGGGAAAGGTACGCTCTGATCGTTTTAGTCAGTGCGAAAGAATCGCTGTTACTCATACCTTCGTTCACTTCTAGGACGTTTCATGTCAGAATAGGTTGTAAGGAGCTCCTGAGAAGCCGGCAGTTCGGTCATTGAGTAAGCGCAAAACTAATTGGCATACCTGTCCTTTCTTGATCGCTTTCAGAGCATGAACCACAAGAGCCTGCTCTCGGTCCCGCCAAGAGTAAACAGCATTGAAGGCACTCGAACATCCATGATTTAGACGAGCCATACGAGGAAATATGCCGACACTGTGGCCAGCAGAGACTGCGTTAGTTTGGAAAATAGCTAGTGCGACTTCATCCCTGTGTGTCTCAGGATCGAGTCCAGAAGGAAAGTTGACGTAGGACAGGTTAAAATATGCCTCATGGTCAGAAGGGCTTAGCTGTCGGACATTTCGGGCAATGAGCTCGGTGGGAGAAGTCTCTATTTGAGGCGGTACAGTGAACAGAGGCAGTTCACGAATTATCAACTCTCCTTGCTGATAGGATGAGCACAGATTAATAATAATCCATCATTTCAGAGACCGACCTCGATGTCTCGAACGGCAACGACGCCTTTGCCTTTGCCAGCAATGTCGACCACCTTATAAGGCTCTCCTTTTCTGATACGAACGCTATAAGCTAATATAGCCACAACCAGCACGACACTCGTCCATATTGGCACGCGACTTTTCTTGGCCGTCTTCAAGTTCTTGGTCATAAAACGCGACAGTCACGTGTTGCTAATAACTATTGCTCAGCTTCTCAAGACGTGGTCCAGGGCGAAGAACTTTGGAATTCTGCTGTTTACATCTCACAGATACCTTTCTATGGCTCCTGTTACCAATGGAAAGATAGAACAGAGCAAGAAGATGCACTCAAAGGTGGTAAGTGTGAGAGGATCAAGATGGAAAGACTACTGCATGCTGCTCAGGTCATCATTGGATCAGGGCCAGCTGGTCATACTGCTGCAATATATCTCGCAAGAGCAAATCTGAACCCCGTATTGTTCGAGGGCTTCATGGCAAATGGCTTTGCTGCAGGCGGTCAGCTTACCACAACTACCGATGGTACGCTCTTTTGCGTCTCTGCTTACATTCATTCTTCATCTCCTCCTTTAGTTGAAAACTTCCCTGGATTTCCTACTGGAATCTTGGGTCCCGAGCTCATGGATAAATTCCGTGAACAATCTGTCCGATTTGGTACCAAAATTATCACCGAAACCGTCTCCAAGATCGATCTTTCAGCCCGACCCTTCAGATATTGGCGAGAAAGGCAGGAAGAAGGCGAGCCAGAGACAGCTGACACCGTTATCATTGCTACGGGTGCCAGTGCAAAACGTCTCGGTCTTGCAGGCGAGGGCACGTACTGGCAGAGTGGTATCAGTGCTTGTGCTGTCTGTGACGGAGCTGTTCCCATTTTCAGGTCTGCCAGTCCATTCTTTTTCATTCAGTATTAAAAAAACTCAGAAGCAAACCATTGGCCGTAATAGGTGGCGGTGACTCGGCGGCCGAGGAAGCTACGTATCTCACAAAGTACGGCTCTCATGTCTACGTTTTAGTTCGGCGTGGCGAACTCCGTGCTTCCAAGATCATGGCTAAACGTCTCCTAAACAACCCAAAGATTGTAGGCTCCTTCCCCTGACCCTTGCCTAATCTGATTTATCTCAGACAATACTATGGAACACGGTCGCTACAGAGTGTCAAGGCGATGGCGACCTTCTCAGGAACCTTCGCATTCAAAATGTGCTTACAGGGGAAGAAAAGGATCTGCCTGTCAATGGTCTGTTTTATGCCATAGGTCATGAGCCAGCCACAGATCTTGTACGCTCTCAGCTGCAAACTGACCCCGATGGGTACATTATCACGGTCCCGGGAACCACTCAGACATCCGTCAAGGGTGTCTTTGCGGCTGGTGATGTTCAGGATAAGCGATACAGACAGGCTATAACAAGTGCAGGTAGTGGATGTATGGCTGCATTGGAAGCTGAGAAGCTGATTGCAGAGGAAGAAGAGCTTGGAGGTGAATAATGGTCTTAGAATAGAAGAAACCATGTGACTACGTTTGAAATTCCGTCGGGCGACTCCGGATCACTTGTTTCTCAGCATATCTCGTCGCCATTGCTACTTTCGACGAGCAAAGTCGTTTCTCTAACTTAGCTGGCATATCAGCACCCAAAAAAACAAGCTTAATTATATTCTAATTCGCACGATGGCTCAAGCATACTTTCCTCACCGCATCTCGTCGCCCGTCCAAGAGACTGCAAATTTCTCTGCGCTGACGGCTGAGAGACAGCTCAAGGTTGAGGACGTCCAAGAGGCGTATGTTGAGAACAAGGACCGGTAAGCGATCTCAACTCAAAGATGTACGGCTCTCTAAGTCTCGTTAGTCTTGTGAATGCCATCGACAAGACGAAAAGTATACTGGACGAAATCCGTAAATTCAGCAAGGACGACTGGCTTGTTAGATATCCACAGCTCAAGGAACAAGTTGCCTCCCTTCCACAAACCCCCGTAGATGAAAAGGAAGCCGACTTTCAAATTCTGCGGCTCGACCTCAAACTTGGAGCAAATAGCTCCACCACTGCATCTTCGCTCGTTTCGCAGCTTGAGAAGTCCTCTATTGCCAATCTGCTCGACGACCGTATTCTCAAGGCTATTGGCCACATGGACAAGCTTCGGTTGCGCGTAGAGGACACTTCTTCAAAGGTCTTGGTTACCGGCGATTTAAATGCAGGAAAGTCGACTTTTGTGAACGCTCTTCTCCGCCGTCAGGTCATGCCCGTTGATCAGCAACCGTGCACAACCGCATTCTGTGAGGTGCACGATGCCACCGAAAACGACGGAAAGGAGGAAGTACACATTCTCAAGGACGGCATTGCATACGACATCAAGGACGAGTCTACTTTTACTCGCGCATCCCTCTCCGACCTCGAAGAGATCGTCGGAGAGAGCGACAACGAAAAGGTGCTAAGGCTCTACCTTGCCGATTCCCGTACACCTTCGGAATCCCTTCTCAACAACGGCGTTGTCGACATTTCTCTCATCGACGCACCTGGTCTCAATCGTGACAGTCTCAAGACAACAGCACTGTTCGCGCGTCAAGAGGAGATCGATGTTGTCGTGTTTGTCGTTTCGGCCGAAAACCACTTTACGCTGTCCGCTAAAGAGTTTTTGACCAACGCGAGCAACGAAAAGGCATACCTCTTTATCGTCGTCAACAAGTACGACCAGATCAAGAATAAAGATAAATGTCGTCGTCTCGTGCTTGAGCAAATCAAGCAGCTCAGCCCTCGTACGTACGAGGATGCAGAGGATTTGGTCCACTTTGTTGATTCGGCATCGGCTCTGCAACCATTCACCGCCAACCCTGCGTTTGACGATCTTGAATCGTCTCTGCGATCGTTTGTTCTTGTCAAGCGATCCAAATCGAAACTTCTACCTGTTTCTACCTACCTCCTGCACATTCTCTCTGACGTTAACATTCTCGCTGGTGCCAATGTCTTGTTGGCCAACGCAGAACTCGAAAAAGCCCAGGGAGACCTTGCGCAGTCCAAGCCCGTTCTGGAGAAGATGAAGTCTGGGCGCGATGTTCTTGAGGAAGCTTTGGAGACTGTTGAAGATGTTGGTACACGAAAGGCATCCTCCAAAGCCAAGTCTATCCTCAATGATGCCCTCGAGCGAGTTGGGCAGGGTAAACTCGGTGTCGATGATGCAAATGTTCTTATGCCATCGTACCCGGGTATTTTTGGTATTTGGGAATATGCTCGCGAGGTGCGAAAGGCACTTCTTGCTTCATTGGATTTGGCCGTGAAGACGGTTGAAGATCAGGCGCGGGTTGTCACAAGCCAAGGGGTGCAGGAGATCAAAGACATTGGGGAAAATCATCTTCCTGAAGGTGTTGAACGTAGCAAGCGGGTGTTCATGCCTGAGGCTATGTTCAGTGCTGCGCGCCGCTCAAACAAGGGTGCTAAATTGTGCCGGACGTCATCTCATGGGACTGCTGGAGTTGGAATTGGACTTGTGCAGCGGAGCGATCTGCTCGAGACGACATTTTTCGACTTGTTCGATGTGTATCACCATGTTTCGGTTCATTTTGGCGATGGGAAGAAGGAAGAGGAGTCTTCTGTGCCCAGTGCTCTTAGTGTTATCAGTGTTGGAGCTGGTGCGTTGACTATGGTCGGTGGACAGGCTATTGGTGCGAGGGGGTTGATTGAGGGCATCATCCGTGTCTCTGATATCCTTGGAAACGAGTCGACGAGGAAATGGGTTGCTCCTGTGCTTGGTGCGTTCACCATTGGGCTTACGGCGTACTTCATTTTGGAGTTGCCGAGTTCTATTCCCAAGACAGTTGGGAGAAGGGTGAAAGCTGCGGTTGCACGTGGAGACCAGCAGGACAAGGAGGATGCGTTTGTTGTTGGACATGCAGAGAGAGTCGGCCGGGAGACACGGAAGGTGTTGAGGCTTGCCTCGTGGGACTTGAAAGAAAAGTACCGCAGCACGATGGAAGAGACTGCGAAGGAGGTAAAGATGGCTGAGGAGACCGAGAGGAAGGCTGGCCTTGCGAGCGAGTTTTTCGGAAAGGTACGGAAGGAGACGGAAGAAATTCGAGCAAGTGCGCAGCTGATCTGATATGTTTTCCTCTTCCTTTTGTTTTCTACGATACGTTTTAATTGGCCACGCTCGTTATGTAGAATTTTGTTTGTTTATGAAATGTGTTTACGATTCGTGTACGACCAAACAAAGACAATCTACGACCAAACAAAGCGGACGCGTAATCTCTGCGCAAGATGCCACTCGAGGCGACAATGCTGATTATTGACAACTCGGAGTACATGCGGAATGGCGACTATGTACCGACTCGCTTTGATGCACAGGCAGACGCAGTGAACACTGTTTTCCAGACCAAGATAGACAGCAATCCGGAGAACACAGTTGGAATTATGACTATGGCTGGCAAAGGGTGTGTGTGTATTGGAATTCACAGGCCATTCTGATGGAGTATAAGCCCTGAAGTGCTTGTAACACACTCAAAGGATTTGGGTCAGATTCTGGCCGCACTGCACACTGTCAAGTCGCAGGCAAAGATAGGCGGAACGATCGATATTCCTACTGCGATTTCAGTGGCGTTGCTGGCATTGAAGCATCGAGAAAACAAGAACCTGCGTCAGCGTATCGTTGTCTTTGTGGGAAGTCCTGTGGATGGATCAGACGAGAGTGGAAGTCGGGCTGGGACTGACGAAAAGAGTATGGTTCGACTTGCTAAGAAGCTGAAGAAGAACAACGTTGCTGTTGACTTTGTGGTTTATGGGGACGGCATCGAGGACGGCGAGAAGCCTGTGCTGTCGTCGTTTGTGGAGAACGCGTCGAGTGGTGACAATTCACATATGGTCGTTGTGCCGTCTTCACCTGGGGTTTTGCTGTCTGAAGCTCTCATTGCATCTCCTATATTGGCTTCAGATCGCGCTGCTGGTATTCCTGAAGAGTTGAGCGGTGCTACCGGTGCAGGTATGTGCTTCGTCTATTTTGAAATCAATTTTAATTTATTATTCTGTAGATACAGCTGGGGGGGCAGGCGCAGGCTCAAGTCAGTTTGAATTCGGTGTGGATCCCAGCCTGGATCCAGAACTTGCCATGGTCTGTACTATAGTCTTTTTTTGATATTATCAACTGATGATATCAGGCCCTGAGAATGTCACTTCAAGAGGCTCAAGAGGCAGAGGCACGGCAGAGTCAGCCAGAGCCTCCAGCACCTGCAGAACCCACAGACGACGACGAAGAGGCGCTACTTCGCCAGGCGATTGAAATGTCCAAAGAGGACAATGGCATGGACGTCGACGAGGCACCAAAAGACGAGGACAGGATGCAAGAGGACGACGAGGACGAGGATGAAGATGCAGCAATACAGCGGGCAATCGAGATGAGCATGGTGGATGAAGACAAGGAAAAGAAAAAGTAAATAAGTTGGTCACATGTCTAAACTCCTTTATCTGGGGCCACGATGGCCACAGAAGTAATGAATGCAGTTACTCACCACCAGAAGGTCAAAGTCAGCTTGTCATTGACGAATGCAACGGTCGTCGCTGGCCAGGACATTTCGGGCAGTTTAGAGATGGAGTGCAGAGCAGACAACGGACTTGGGCTCAGTGGGATGCAGGTCGAAGTATTCGGAATTCAAGGTACCACAAGGCTTATAATTCATGTCGCATTCAATATGGTCTGCAGAGCTTACAAGCAGAGATCATTCTGCAACAAATTTATTTCTTCATTCTCGCACAATCTTCCAGGACAGAACTCGGCCGTCCAATGCAGTCTATGACCTCCCAGAGCCAGGACACAATCCATTGCCGCCACAATACTTTACTGCGAGAAAAGGTCGCTCAGTCTTTCCCTTCTCGCTCAAGATACCCAGGTCATCGCCAGCTTCGGTCTCATTTGCAAAGGGTCTCGCTCGTGTGCGATATGAAATCAAGGCCTCAGCTCAGGTCATATGGAGAGACGTCCGATCTGTCGTGGTTTCCACAAAGCCACTTGATGTCGTCGAGAGCTTCAACAATGAAGCAGAACTGATGGGCAAGGAAGACGGCGAGACACTGGTCGCAGAGAACGGCAAGATGTGGGTCCGCGGCAAAGTGGTCGGTGGCTTTGTCGTCCCAGGCGAGAGTGCCTGTGTCGAATTTTGGGTAAGGAACCACACCGCAAAGAAGGTAGATGACGATGACAATCACTTGGGATACGTTGAATCTTATCCACTATAGAATTCCTCTCTCTCGCTGACGCTCACTCGCACACTTACACTGCCAAGCGCATCTACTGACCTCAATCTCTCAGACACCCTCACTGAGATTTCTTTCCGTGGTGGCGAGTATACAATTCCGCCAGGAGCAGAAGGCGTGGCTTCTCTCGTGTTCGATGTTCCCGTCTCTGCCAGATCAGTCCGTGGTGGTGTTCTCGTCGGTGAAGACGATCCCAAGACAGGCACAAAGAGAACCAGCAGGTCTCTATTTGAAATACGCGCCATGGTCAACGTCAAAATGGGCATGGGCATTGGCAGCAAAGA
>QLOY01003936.1:0-66048 GCA_003313965.1 Megacollybia marginata
GGGGGGTCCGATCCTGCCAAAATGAGGTAACATACTTGGTATCAGAATAGCCCTCAGAGAGGTCTAGAGCATTGTGAATCAGTGTATAACAGTTCAATTAAGGTTACAGAAGGCTTGTCCTAAGCTATGCAGCCACAATGGCCAAAAAGAAGTGAGTTCAACTTTGGTTTAGCCAGTCCTGACAGTCAGTGCTCATGGTACTCTATTGCAGTTCCATCTGACTGTGCTGAATTTAATACTCACATGGGTCTACTCAGCCTGTGGTCCTTCAAAGAAGCACAAGAGTTAGATAAAAGCTATATTTAGTCAATATATCTAATTTAGATGCATGCATGTGCTGGGAAATTGCCATATAAGGCAGGAGGGGGGAGGGGGTCTTGTATGATGCTGAGATTGGTAGATGTACCTATGGTAGGATTTTCGGATCCTGTCCCCCCCTTGCGCCAAACCGGACCTGCAGGTTTGAGGTTCAGCCAAAACCCCCCCCGAACCTGAACCGGACCGGACCGCGGTCAGTCTAAACTTGCGTGACATGAGCAGTATGCATGTTGCATTACTACACAGTATACCCAAAGGGTAAGAAACATATATAGACCTCAATGGAGAGGAACCCTGCTCACTAAAGTTACAAGCCATTTCATCGTCAATGGACCCTTGCCGAACAATGCCAAATGCAGTAACCGTCACATATACACGTGCCAAGGACCCCGGAAATAGCTGACAGCAATTCACGTACACAAAATAGACCGTGAACCTCTGAGGCAACGGTATTACCTTGACGATGGTGATATTGAAGACGACACCACGTTATCACCTGAAGACCTCATGACCATGCTTGTAAGGCGTGCACGTGGTGAAGAAGTCGGTAATTTCATTGTCGATGAGGAGGAGGAAGGAGGAATTGTTCAACCATATGAAGAAGAGGAGGATGACTCGGAGACTGAGGTGGTTACCTCGGCCCCGATCTCTGACATGGCCATTGCACAGCTGATTGCTGACATTGCAGCTGGCCATGAGCTCCCACCTCGAAAACGGACACGCAACAGGAACTACAAAGGCGACGATTATGAGTGTGCCTAGAAACAGAATGACCCGAGTAATATTAAGTAAATACATACATTGATGAATTTGGCATGGTTTTTGACAGGTGACGGCCACAATGGATCACCAAACACTGCAGAAGAACGATTCAGAAGCTGAAATGAAGGTATTAGCCCATTTTACCACTCTTTTTACAATGTCACACTTAGCAGTTCAGAGCTCAGGATTTTGTGTGATGTCACGCAATTTTAGTTCAGTTCATGGTCAGCTGTGATGAACTTATGATTGAAAAAGTACAGTACATACATTGATGAATTTGGCATGGTTTTTGACAGGTGACGGCCACAATGGATCACCAAACACTGCAGAAGAACGATTCAGAAGCTGAAATGAAATGAAGGTATTAGCCCATTTTACCACTCTTTTTACAATGTCACACTTACCAGTTCAGAGCTCAGGATTTTGTGTGACATCATGCAATTTTAGTTCAGTTCATGGTCAGCTGTGACCTGTGACGAACTTATGATTGAAAAAGTACAGTACTTCATTCAAGAAACCTTTACGAAACCCGATTACAGTGGAACACTTGCAAGTACTCCGACAACATCTAGACCTTTCAACACCAATGCATGCAGCTCTATGGGCTGTGGCTGTTATTGCATTCTGGGCTTGTCGACGCTTAGGCGAACTATTACCGCGCCATGGTAATAGATTTGATCCGATGCTCGCGTATCAATTTACACTGTCAATGGACGACGTGTCTTGTCCTTCCAACTCCCTTGGACTAAAACTACTGGTGTACAGGGTTCAACTGCATACTTACAGAAACTGGTGATGATTTATGTCCTGTCAATGCGTTCTCGCATCATTTGATTATCAATGTACTTACATCATCATCGGAATCTGCCTCCATCCCACTGTTTGCATACCGCTCAGACGCGGGGTTCAAGCCATTGGACAAAGCTTCGTTTTTATCCTATACTCAAAGTTAGTTCATCTATTATCCATCCTATAATCTGATAAGAGATCATATTTAGCTATTTTCACATCTGCTAATCTTGACACCACTCACGGTCACAGCTACAGAATCGGAGGCACTTTAAAGTTGCTTCTTGATGGTGTTCCTCCAGAAACCGTCATGAAGATTGGTGGTTGGACGTCACTTTGTTTTTTGATCTACTGGCGACGACTCGAACAAATCATTCCCTTGGCAGTTACTCGGAGTTGGGATGCCAATATCAGATCTTTTGCAAGATCACATGGACTAGTAGAAGACGTCGATGATGTCGTTCTTAGAGATTAGTTTGTGTTTTGAAATTGTTCATATTAATCTCTGTTTTATTCGGAGCATCACTCATTGTGGTTTGTCCACTTCACTTCTTTTGCTCTTCGTTGCCTGACAGCGAGCTTCCGCTCTTGGAGCTCTGCTCCGGTTGGGGTCTCAGTCACACTCCGAGCCTCAGAACTTTCCCGGCGTCTGAACTCGGTGGAGTTGAAACGGTTATATGACTCAGTTTCAACTTCGAGTTCAATGGCAACACCTTTCATATAATATCAATGATTTCAAATGGATACCTTATCAACCTTACTGACAGTGAAACAGGAAGCGACGCATTTAACGCGAAATGACGTAGATATTGCGTAGATAGTTCGGAACCCAACAAACAAACAAAGCCAAACACCCTGCTGATTCCGACGATCCAATCTCAGAAACAATGCTAATCAACGAGTTTTGCTGCTTTTGCTCAAGTTTTATAATTGGTCCACTGACCCAGTACCTCATAATGATTCACCATGATGACGCGTGACGCGTCGGAACTTCTATATCTCTTTCTTGTCTCTTTCTCTTCCGGCAAAATCTCTACCTCAAGATGTGAGGTGTCTCCTTGTTGTTCCAGTGCTTTATTTCACGACGGTTACGGTGGCAGTACACTCGTTGCAGGAAGACGCAACCGTGAAAGGATTGACGAGCGAGAATTTGGAGAGTTTCATGTTTCCGTCTCATGATGACCTTTCCTGGCAGTACGACCGACCTCTCCCCAACAAATTCCTCTCGATCGACGTGACTGGATCCCAGAACGGAGGGCGACATATATAGTAATGGATTCTTTTTTCCATTACTGACCGGCTGTATCTTCAAGGCGGGGTGACGTCATCTGATTTTTTGGTTCCTCTACTTTTCGACAATCTACTTGATGACTATCGGTATGTATTTAAAAGATTTAAACACCTTTTTCCCGGGTCATAATGGCTGGCCGAAATGGCTTTCAAATACGTGTGGGTGGGTCTGAAAATGTTCTAATATCTGCTCTTTGGGGAAGTGCTGCGGGCAATTTGGATATGGGCAACGATAACGAGGGGTGTTTTGTTCAAACGCTGCATATGGTGCCCTGACCACCTGCCATGGCGCTCCGCGCTGCGAATGGTATCGAATCGAAAGCGCTGTTGCAGGAGATCAGGAAAGAAACAAACTCGAAAACTTGTCCCTCACCAGCTTGCTCATCCCATTGAAAGACCGCTGTACAAGCGTCAATACTAGTAGATGAAAACAAATAAAATGGGCAGTACGACGAGGAGCGCCTTTCCTGATCTCAAACCCTGACAATACATTCTGGTGCCTCCGCATATGGTTTAGCAACCCTCGTATGGCGTAGACTTGTGAGCATGCTGGGCAACGATATTGAGCCTCGAGATTCGAATCGAGCGAGACAAATGGCGCATCGTACGGCCCAGGCGTACGATGCAGCCAATCGATCTTTAATGGAAAAGCTGCAGTAGGATATCAGTAAAGAAACAAAGCTGGCAAATATGTCCCCACGGCGTGTATCGGGTGGACCAGTTCTACCGCCTGTATTGCTGTTAGCTGTACACGTGTCAGTATACGAAAGGCAAATAAATTGGGAGTACAAACGCTTTCCATCCCTTTGGTTCCGCACAAGGGGCGCTGTATATACGTCAGTTGATGAAAAGCCAATAGGTAAATTTAGGTGTACAAACCATACACGTAATGTGCACGAGCGTCCCAAAGCCACTGTTGTGCTGAAGTATGATTTCAGTTTTATAGACTCGGCGAAACAAATTACGAACGGTGCCTACTAACAGTTAGAAAAAAGATTGGAAAAATGAAGAGAAAGTAGCATACGGCGGAGGCGCAGGACCCGCTCCTAGATAACAAGATATCAATGACATCATCGATGTTGAGACTATACAGACCAGGAGACATCATAGCATAGGTTTGTGGAGGAGGCCGAGGGGTATTTGGCGGACTAGGGGTAGCCCAACTCGACGGAGTGTGAGGGTCGTAAGCCGCCTGAGGGGAACTAGGCAAGCTCAAGCGACTCCACTGCGTATTAGCCTGAGCGGGTGCAAATCTCGACGGACCAGCCGCAGGAGTAGAGGCCGCAGGAGGGGAAGCAGGGGAATAAAAAGGGGAATCAGGGGAATAAGAAGGGGAACCATAAGCCGGAGGGGCTCCGTATCCCCCTAGATGACAAGAGATATCAATGACATCATCGATGATAAGGAAGGCTACAGACCAGCTGGACTCGAAGGACCCGCTCCTAGATGACAGAATATCAATGACATGATCGATGGTGAGGAAGGCTAAACAGACCATACGGATTCCCTAGATGGCAAGATATCAATGACATGATCGATGGTGAGGAAGGCTGGACAGACCAGAGGACACCTGATGATACGGATTCCCTAGATGACAAGATATCAATGACATGATCGTGGTGAGGAAGGCTAAACAGACAAAGAGCCGACGGAGTCACGCTCGAGTGAAGTAGCGCAGGCTCAGGCCGCCGCAGCTGAGGAGAAGGGACACCACTCTGCGGACTAGGGTTATTCTGCGGACTAGAGTAATCCTGCGGACTGTAACCCTGCGAACTAGGGGTAGGGAAGTCCCAGTGAGACGGATCAGACCGACCAGAGGAACCCGCACTGAAGATTATAAGCTTCGGCGCACTGACGCAGGTATGTACTTACGGAGCAGGCATTGGCAATGCCCTGGCCAGAAAAGAGGTAAAGAGTAACAAAGCAGTGATTCGTGAAATCATAACAGCAAAATTGAAAAGAAATTTGGAAATCGAGTTAAGACCAGCTCAACTGAAGAAGATGGGAAGGATTGTGTACGCCTTTATATACCCAAGAGTTTCTCTGGAAGGTTCCGATGGATGTTGCCCGTCTATCCCGACCATCAAGTGTTTTGGGTAGACCATTTAGCAATCAGTTTCCGTGATCTCGGCGTAACCCGAAACGGTTCGCCATCGATTCTACGGTTCAGAAGACGGTTCAACCCCGGTTTTGAGTGAGAACCAGCTGCAGAACCGGCCTCCAAAACGGACCTCTACTCTGACCGACGTTGACCTGCGTCGTGGGACAAGTTGGGGACAAGGGTAAGCGATAATGGCGGAGTTTGAATTGTTAGCCGGTTACGTCGTTTGATCAAAACCGAAACCATCGCAGCTTCGTCTATGGGTTCGTTATCCAATCGAGGTGAAGAAGGGTGAAGACCGTTCTGAACATGGAGTAAGTTGTCTGCTCGCGACACTTTGCTTCTATAATCTATTGTGTAAGCAACGCCCTCCATGGCCATGTGTTTTGAATATTCTTTGCCGTCTTCGTGTCTTTCCAGCCTGCGGTCAAATTCTCCTCTAGACCTCCACCGAACCTTATTATCGATCCTCAAAATGCACATATTGCGATTGCATGCGGCCGACGAGGCTGTTCTCCAAATCGGCGGTCGCGGTGGATCAGGTCCCCAATCGAGAAATGAGAAACTGTATTCTTGGCAGTGCTTGCCATGTCAGCATCCGGCAACGATGGTGGCCAACCCTGCTAGCGCTGCTAGGTACTTGTTTAATGTTCTCATTCCCACTGTCTCGAATGGTAATGTAATCGTAGAACACTGGTTTCCTGGAGTCTGGGTCCACAGGATCCTCTGATGGAGGTCCCCTCGTCGCCCCAGAGGGTCTGATTAAGAGACTATTGAATCGACCGGTACCTAGAATAGTAGAATGTGAATTGGGTCCATCAGAATCCAATTGGAGGCTGCATATACGTGTTTTAGCACTATATTGGTCTCCTTGCTCCGGGAGAGCGTCCTTTCTTCAGTGCGCCTACTATCCCTTCGTTGTCTGATGTGAATCTCTCTCATTTTCATTTGTTAGCCTACTACAACTGCGTTTTGGTGATGAAGGAAGGACAAGTGGTAGACGTTTGATACCGTGCTTATTAATCTTTACAACCCAACCGAACCTAGGCCTAAACTCTACAAGTACAGACATTTGATGGGATACGCATATAGGTAGGTGACATTCTAGACGTTTAACTAACAGTAATGGAACCAACTTGCTCCGTCAAGTAAAGACAATATGGTGGTAGATTGCACATTCCAACTTTGTTCGCCTGGCTGAAATGAGCATCCGGCTTCTCTATGAGCATGCTCGTTACCCCGCTGCCATGTATAGCTAGAACAGCAAGAGCATTTGGTTTCGCTGTCACGACAGCTCTGGTTTCGCTGTCACGACAGCTCTTGTTACGACCTTGAACTGCGCATCAATGAATGCTCCGCGGATCCTCCCTCCCTTGTCCTCATCCCAACGGGGAATCATTTGTTCGTCACCCCATTCCAAAACATCCTTTCCATGCCAACGAGCGTCTAGTGTCTTGAGTAGATGCACAGGATCTCCTTCGCGTTCTGTGTCAATAAAGATCTGCTCGTCTTTCAGATACATCGCACCAACAATGAGCTGGACAAGCATGAAGGTGATAGCTGAAATCCAGAAAAGTGCTATGCTAGTGTGAACACTGAAGCGGATCAGTCCCCCTCCTATAATCATTCCCATAAATGCAGCAGATCTCGCAACGATCCTGGTTATCCTCCAGTCGTGATTGTAGAGTGCGTAGGGATCCCTTTTGAAACGGGGCTTCAGCTCTATAATCTGTGCACCGACAATAGCGAGTGGTGGAACATCGCCGGGAGCAGCTCTGCCAACAGGGAATGCTATTGCCAGAGGCTCAAGCCGTTCGCTTCCTGCTGAGACATCTATCGGTGGACCGATCCAGGATCGTTCTGTGCCTAGGTTGCAGATAGAGGCTAGACTCGCTGCATTGTAGAACCCTTGATTGAGCTCCAATAACCAGGTGAGATCAGACCAGCCGTTTTCTCCTTTCAAATCCTCCGGTTTTGCTCGACGAGGTAAGAGTCCGTTCAGGCCCTTTCCCAGGAGCTCGTGGTTCGGAAACTCGCTCTCTATATCTCGGCGAACAGCTTCAACAATGAGCGAGTGGATGGCCACTTGCCAAGGCACAGATCCTGCATTTACCGCCGAGTACATGAGACCCCCAGAGATGCCATTTACCCGCTTCAGCAGCAGATTGAAGCATTTTCCTGCGGAAGTCATCTCCCGACAACGATTCGATGACAAAAGCGTACGGCACAACCCTTCCTGCCAGTGATTCAGGTTTCTTGCTTTCCTGCATAATCATCACCTCTACCGTTCTTGCGTGTAAGATTTCGGAAAGGGTGAACAGGCGTGTACTCCATCCGCATTCCTGCGTCGTGTGCTCACATCCATATCTGTGGCAAAAAATACCGACTTTCGTAGCTCCTCGAAATATGTCAGCTAGCCTTCCCAGCTCCACATTGCGCTGCTCATTCTGCAACTCCCAGGGCTGATCCGATAGACAGAACTCGTCTAACCAGACAAATTCGACTCGATTAGGTGCCAAGTTATCTCCCTCCAATCTCCGAGTCTGTGCGTGGAAATATTCGTTCAAGTATACCATTGCCATCCTTTGACGATCCAGTAGCGTGTATTTTCGCTTACCGTCCATCTTTGGAATAGCCTTTTCTGTGACGAATCTGACTAGCTCATTGGCACTCTCTATCCAGTAGCTGAGCGCCGCGTAGCCCTGGCGATGAAAATCCTCCATCTTCCTTGCCTGTTCGTAGCTGATCTGCTCGCTTTTCACCAAGACATTGTCTCGAATGGTAATCTTGAGCAACCATCGAGAAAGAAAGTCGGTAGGTTGGTATCCACCACTCTGTCGATTATCTTTTGTGGCTGGCGGATGACGCAGAACAGCAGTGGGCGCCAATGGTCCTGTACACCACCCCATTCTCTTCTGACTCTCCTTGGTCGCCTTGCTCATCAAGATTATATCGAGGCTAGCCACGTACAGCGGAGCTATCGCGAGAAGAAAGATAAGGCGTAGGACATTTGCAAAGATATGCCCCCAATCTTCGGGATTCTTTGCGAACCATCCATTCCCTACAACGTTAGTATCCTCTTGGAATAGACGCCTAATATACGTCCCCCAAGGTCGGGCGGCTTCGATGCTGACCTTATCGGGAGGATCTGGGAGCTGCGATGCGTAACTTGGAAGTGTGTTGAGATTGTTTCCCGCTTGAAAGTGGCGAGGAGGGTATTCTAACTCTGTCGTGTGATCGAGGAGTGGGATGGTATGATAGTGCTCTGGAGTTTTTTCAGAAAGATTGGAAGCACTTTGGAAAGTAGCCATTGCTGATGGGCCATGCGGTGCACATTCCTTTCTTATATTTAGCTGTTCCATCAGCGTCTGACATAATTGTAGTTGGCAGATCTCTGTTATCTATCATGATCTTCGAATAGCTGTTACACGCTAATTCATCGTCCACAGTATCTTCAAGTTGCAAGCCACCTCCGAGTCGAATTTACCAATGATCAAACAGTCTTATTATCACAGCTACGATCATTTCCCATGCGAGTTGCTGGCAACAAGAGCAGCTGGACGTAGTTACTGCGTCTATGATTCACTGTCAGTTCATTATTCGAACATAGCTTTTGGATATGGCCTGGTTTGTGTACAAGTTCCCAACGGCTATGACTACCAGCACACACCCGGTTGCTGAAATCGTCAAGGTGAATCCTGTGTTTTCTCACGGCTCGGATCCAATAAATTTTCTTTTATCTTGGCATCACATTAGTGGTCCGTGTTCAAAGTAATCTTTTTTTACTCTCAATTACTTTTTGATTTCATTTTTGTCCATTTTTCGCTACAAGAGTAAAACTCAAGTCCCTATTTATAGGGATCAATCTTTCTGTCTTAGCTGTTCCAGTACCCCCATTAGGGTTGCTTCTTTCGCTTTTATTAGCATCTTCTTTACTTTTTTGCTTCTTTGCCTCTTGTACTATCATTGCACGTGTCCTGCAAAGTGACGGGGAGTTGCAAATCGTGTCTAGGGACTATAGACCAGTGCAACTGCCGTCGGACTTGTAAATTATATCATCTTTACCTTCTCAGGACTTAGGATATGAATAAATCATGGGAGATGGCCAAGCAAAAAATACTACGGATTGGAAACTTTTGTGCCTACTTTAAAAAACTGTCAATCACACAGCCTCAGCAAGTAGCAATTCACTTTTTGGCATTTGAATATCATATATACAGCTTATACAAGTGTTCAGATCAAATATGGAAGCTGTAGTGAGAGTGCAAAGGGCATTGAGTAGTCTTGCAAAATAAGTGTGACAATCATTGCGCCAAAGTTTGGCAGAGGTCACACCGTGACATTAATTTTGCAACTCTAGTGTTTTGGCCCCGGCAACCCTCTACACAGCTGAAACAGTGAGTTCCAGCAAAAACAAGTACATAGACTTCTTCAATATATTGCATAGTATCTTGCCTGAATAAATCTGCCCTCATAAATGAGGGGATAATGAGGGGATAATGAATCCGAGAGCAATTTTGCAAAATTTTTGCAACTCTGGTCCAAAGATAGTAAGGCTTACTTAGTACTTATTCCCTTGCACTATCTCAACAGCTGCCTTGCTATACCAACCAGCTAGTCTTGTAACACAGACCCTCTGAGTTTGATGGATGACAACCTCAATCAGAGCGTCTGGTAAATAACTGGCATATATAACTTCCTGTATTAATGAGATGTTAGTGGTCAATGATCCATCATGTGTGTTTGTTTTAGTGCTGGGATTAAACTATTTTCAGCTGTATGATATGTTTCTAATTTCTAGGCCCATATGTTACCATTGTATTATATGTATTAAACTGTATATTGAACTGTATTCAACTCCATATAAAATTCTACTCAACTAGAAATCCATCTCACTGGCCTTGTTAGTACTGAGCTGGCTTTCATGGCTTTTTCAATTCCTTGTCTCTCACCTTCTGTGGGACTGGATGGCTTCAACCTCACCATCAAACTGGCTGAGAAGGTTCACATTCTGTAGGTCAACCAAATTATCAATAGGGTAGCTCAAGGTTGGCATTTATTTGGCACTTATTTTTTTTTACTTATTTACTGCTTATTGGCAATTTGGCCCTGATTTCGGAATAAGTAATCAAAACAAGTAATCAAAAAGTAAAAATAAGTCGAGGCTTGAGACCCTTGACAACATAAAGTAGAGAATACACTAACTGCACAAAAAAAATGTCACATGGGTTTTTGGTCATTATCAAGGCTTCCAGGCATGAAATCAGTTGGGACAGGTTGTAGACATTGAATATACATAGGATCAGAATTTTTGAGAGTATTAGATCATTACCAAATATAGTAATACCTAACAAATAAGATGATTTCTGTTTTCCTGCAAAATGTACCTCTTCAGCAAATCATTTTCTTGAGATTTTAAGGTCATAACAAGAAAGTACTTGAAAAATAGATGAGAATAGCATCTTCATTTGTGTCATTTGGTTAAGATTTGAGCTCAGAATTGTAGGCAAAAGTTCACTGAAATAGGTGAAAATAGCCAAAATAATCAAAATAATCCAGTTTGGCCAGTTTTGACAGCCCATTGTGAGCTCAAATCTTGACCAAATAACACAAATATCTATTTCTCAAGTACTTTCTTGTTATAACCTCAAAATCTCAAGAAAATGATTTAAGAAAATGATTTGCTGAAGAGGTACATTTTGCAGAAAAACAGAAATCATCTTATTTGTTAGGTATTACTATGTATCTGTATCGATTGAGTGACCTTTAAATGAGGAGACAGCAGTCAGAAATGGTGAAAAAAAGATGACAGCAACACACCACAGAATCTAGATAAAAAGAGGTGACGGCCCCAGGGCCTAGGCCTCCCAACCAAATTACCAACTGAATGCTCTGAAATCTATCCAGTGACTTGGAACTGGCATTTTGCTTCAGCAGTTTGTGACAGCATCGACAACAAAGTGGTGGGCATGGGGATGATGGAAGTGATGTGGATGGCAGTGAGTTTGAAATGTGCCAGAAGAAGCAGACAAATAAGTGAGCCAGTAAGCGGCTTAACACGAAAAAGCAGTGTTATGGCTGCTTCTTCAGGATAAGCCACTTATTTGGCTGATTATTGTCAAAAATAAGTAAAACAATAAGTGATAAATAACGATGTATGGGCAGAATAGTGTCCGGAAATTCACAATTTCCGCATCTTTGCTCAAAATTGGCCCTTTTTTCGGCACCTTAGCCAATTTTAGGGTATTTTTCCGCACCTTCCTGTTTCATTAGCATGTTGAACATTGGAATTGGCACCTCTACTAGTGGTTTTCCACATGTTTAAATAGTGCAAATCAGCACCTTGAACCAAATCAGCACCTTGTACCAAATCTGCACTTTGTACCAAATTGGCACCTTCTGAGCTATACATAGACATTGATACTTGGCACTCTGAGTCTTGAAGTTGAATCAGTTTTGTGATGCTAGATGAAGTACAGCTCTACAAAAAACTTCAATTCCCCAGTTGCCATCATCCTAAAACCTTCCATCTTGTTATGAGCATCCACAATCTCTTCATCTGCATTGAGAAAGGTTGCTGCATTGTCATCATTCTCGGCTTCAGCTGCTCCCATTGGTACTCTGCCCTCAAAGTCCACCCCAATTCATTTGTCATATTCTATCCACATTGGTGTTTGACTCACCGTGTCAATACTCCAATAGGATCGACTCGTTTCAGACTTTCCTGAACACACCACCAATGCACGTGAATGTTCTGTGCCTCAAGATGACCCTTCATGATGGTAGAGCCACTGAATGGATGGGAGAGTGAGATCTGTGCAACACGTTCATCCAGATCATCATCTGTGATTACTGTATGTGGTGGTCGAGCTGTCGAGATTCCAGCTGCATTAAGATGTTCATAAAGTGTAGTCTATCCAATACCCATTAGTAGGAGTCACGGTAGATGATTCTCCGTGATTCTGAGCCGATTCCACTTCTGATTCTGATGCCGATTCTGACAAGCCAGAATCATCTGAATCGTCAGAATTGGCTGAATCATCGAAATGCCTCTGGAGTTGCTTCGCCGATTCTAATGATTCTGACAATTCAGCCCAACACCCGATTCTGTGCAACCTTTCACAGCTGTACAGGCTTTATTTAGAATTGTATTATATAATACCATACAGTTTGGCTGTGCTAATCTGTCCCACCATCTCCTGCCATCTCCCACCATGGTCACACCTGACAGAAGGTGCAGGCTGGCCCATCAAAAGATGTTGGTTGTTTTTTATGATCTGTCAGAGGCAGCATCCTTTTTTCACAGCATAGCTTTTGCGCTTTTTAGGTGTTTTGAGTAGCTGGAGCACTCTGGTAGGGATGAAAGGAGTGAGAAGAGTGGGAAGGAATGCTTACAAATATAATGATTATGGACAGACAGTGACAACGAGAATCGATGGCAGAAGCGACAGTCAAAATCAAGGCAGTCAAATCATGTGCCTATTCTGGCCGATTCTGACTGATTCTTAATGTCAGAATTGACTGAAGAATCGGCCTCAGAATTGGCCCAAATTGTCTACCATGACTCCCACTATTGCTGTGGCTACATATCTCCAGGAATTATTGAGATTATGCAACAGGACCGCACACTGTAAGTTGATCTGATAACGTGGCCTACCTGGTTGGCCTGTATACTCCTGGTTCACAAATGCAGCAGGGGCTGGTGGTGGATTTTCCACAAAATGTTCTAAGGGGTGGAGCAAGGTGTTGACATACATATGTGATTAGCTCCTCAGTTGCCTCTACAGAAGTAAATGGATTGTCAAGATTGTGTAGAATGGTCCGAATGGCCAGCAGCTGGTGAATCAGGCACTCAGCACTTGCAGCATCAGCATTTGGAATTGAATCAATGAAGAATTGTGCTTTGGAAGAAATTTTTTCGCACTCAATAAAAAACTGGGTAACGTCTGGCTGCACCATTTTGAATCTTTCAGGAGGAAAGGTGTTGGGGAACAAGGCAACGATGCACTGCCAGTGCATGTTAGCCACTATTGATGGCCTAATCCATAAATCTGGGCTGATGCAAGGTCTTTCCCCACTTAAATAGAGGTGCCAATTCTGCCAGTAACCATCAAGGTGCCGAAATATGAGGTGCAGAAAGTGCACATTAGGTGCTGCTTTTTCACCAGGTGTGGATTTTTATGCAAATGTAAGATGCCAAATTTTCATACACAAGGTGCTGATTTTCTACAAGGTGCATAAATTGTAATTTCTGTACACTATTTCCACCATACCGATGAATTGAACTTTGAGCGCTAATCTCAAGACATGGAGCACTTCTGCTGCCAAGGGGGTGTTGGAATTGCAAAATTGCACATAGGGTCACAGTAAAAATTTTGGAGGGCCATCCCTCCAAAAAAGGAAAATTTCCATCACATGACTATTCAAAAATAGATTTCTGTCTTGCAACTCACTTGAATCTCACTTAAACTTATTAGAACAATGATTAGATAACTTATAATCATTTATTAACCACTATATAAGGCTTTCAAAGAGAATTGGATCCACGTCATGATGTGATAACACAGTCTCATGTCTTGACAAGATTGGCAGTAAAACAGCCTGCAGTGTGATAAAGACCTTGACTCATGTTGAATCTCATGTTGAAATTTTTTTTGGTGGGCTAGGACACTAAAACACCTCCCTCCCCCCACCCTGTGTCAGGCTGCATTTCTGACACCCCCTTTTCTGCTGCAGCAGGTGGAACAGAGTTGAGGTTTGTGAGATTTCAAAAAATTGCATCTAACTAGGGTGAAAGGAAGTCAAAACAGGCAAGATAGGACCCCTGATAATTGACCCAGATGTTAGATACGGAATTCGGACAAAATTTAGGCCTGACCTACCAAATGTTGGTTGCAAGTTCGGACAAATTTGCTAGCTGGGTGGAGCACGTTAGATCCAGAGTTTGGACATTGTTGCGGCAGCTGAATCAGGTTGGATCGAAAGTTTGGACATCGTCACGGTGACTCAAATGAGTTTGCTCCAACCATGGTCCACATTCAACCCAGCCTCCCCAGCTTCTCCATTGTTCCAACTTGTTCCCTGTTAACTGCTATTGTTGTACCAAGCAATTTATTCTTATTACCACTAATCCTGAGCTCTTTGATTGTGCCACCTTACAATGCCTACCAAGTCGATTTCTCTTGATGAAGAGACCACATATTCAGATCAAGTAACAACTGAGTGGAATCCCAGCTTATGGATAGGGAAGGGTATAAGCTATAAGCATGTCCCTGCCTTGGTCAAGCAAGCTTTCACTCACTTCATCTCTGTCCCTGCCGATATTCAATCCCTCATACCAGGAGATAGCCTTACTATACAGGAGCTCCTTACTTATGATCTGCCTAACAGCAATGGTCTATCCCTCCCACTTGAATTCTCTCACGACACCCCCAATATTTTCAAGATAGATGACATCATCACTCTGACGGTACCTGTGTATTCTGCGCAGAGACAGTTAGATGACCTCCTCCCACAACATTGGCTAGATGGCTATCAGTCACTCTGTAGTCATCATACAGGTGTCAAGTATCCTTTGTGGATTCTTCATTACTTTAATCTTATCTGCCCCGCTTGCAAGCAACAGCTTAAGTGGTTTGAGGCTGAATCTTGGCTCTCAGCTGCTGAGGCTATTGATGAGCATGGTCTTGCAGATGATATTGATGATCTCCTTCAGTTTCTATATTGGAGAGGATGATTTTCAAAGACCAAACTCTATGTTGACAAGCTTAATGATATCCTTGGCAATAACTGGCTCACTTCATCAATACTCAATGCAATAGTCCTTCAAATTGAAACTAGAGTATGCTCACATCCTGAACTTGGCTATGTGTCTATTGCCAACACCATCTTTTCGACATTTATTGATACCAAAGCTTGGATCACCGGATCCTCATGTACAAAGGCATTTATGCAGAACTATGCCGATCACATCCATGAACGCACTTGCACACAACTCCTCTTTCCCTATTACAGTCCTCATTTGCATTTTGCCGCATGCAGAATCGATATCTCTTCCCACCAAATTCAGTATGGAGATTCACTTAATCGAAGCTATCCAAAAAAGCTCTTCAATAATATATTGGAATGGTTGCACTATGCTGGTGAAGACACAAGCATTTACAGTGTCGTTGATAACCTCCCATGTGCCAAACAGGACGACTCCTTTTCATGTGCCATCATTGCTTGCAATACTATTGCTCACAACGTTCTTACTGAGCCACTTTGGTGCTCTGAAACGATGATACACCAGTTATGTGGCTAGACCTACAAACCGACAAGGACTACCTCCTAGGCTATCCTAGAAGTCCGAGGATGAGTATAGGTTCGCCTAGAGTGTCTATGATGTTGATATTCGACGGTTGAATGCCCTCAGAGCTTCGAAACTTGTTACTGGCTGTCGATCTGTGACTTAGCTGGCTACTGAGGTTGGATTACTTAGCAAGGAGTACTATTTAGGTGACAAGTGTTGTCAAAGAACCTAACTAACTGATTTACTCGATTGGTTAATGTCTACTGGTACAAGAAGTATTGAGTGTTAGCTACAGAGTCTAACGACGAAGTCACGTTGTGGAAAATCGGAGTTGTCTATAGGTAGACTAGGGTTCTAAGGTCGGCTCTGGAAGTGGGGTTTTGTATGTAAGATGGGGGAGTTACTCGATGTCCACTTGACGTCGGGTAGCTATAAACAGTAAGCGCGCGCTCAGTAGATTTACTTAGCTCAGTAGGGCTCAATGTAAGGCTCAATAAAAGGCTCTTGAAGGCTCGATAGGTTTGCTCAGATGTTCTTGCTCAAAAGTAAAAGGCAGAAAGGTAGATTGATTACCAATACAAATATGAAACTTGTAAATATGAGTGGCCGTGGGGTTACCATAAATAGAATTGACCTTCTGATGAGTTCCCTTCAATTCACCGGCCTCCCACCTGACAATATACGACTAGAAAACGAGTCGTGAGGGTGCTCAAGCCTCCTACACACTTGCCCAGAGTGTGGACTCAATCCAGAAGGGTGGTGCAGTTGTCCTGAATATCCCTCATCATCGGGTCATATATAAGAAATGGTTAATCTAGAATAAAAAGAGACTAAGTCCGAAATACTGAGATTGGTGTTGGATAAGGATAGAATAGCAATTGGTGGTGATTAGTGGTGTAAGGGGAGAAATAGTTGATATGGTGCTGTCGTGTATGTGCACTGGTGTCGATGTACAGAGAGGAGAGTATTGGAAAAATGATGAAAAGGAAGGGAGTCGATCTGTAGGGTCGATGACTCTTCCACAGAGGGGAATACTTGAACGATTCCGTCCCTGGATCGTCAAAACTAAGAAAATCAGTTATCAAGAAGGGGTGGAGGTGTATAAGTTGAAGGGGAAGTAATAAACCAGGCCGCTCTTGCCAGACCATCTACATACCAGCCCAGAGTGATAGACTGAATTTCTTGAAGTAATGCGAGTGGTGAAAGATTGTCGAAGTCCCATGGAAGGACTATACAGGTGGTCTCGAAATCTTGTGAAGCCTGTACAACTTGTAGACGTGTTGAAGAGTGTGGTTGGATATATAAAAGCGGCGGCACATGGAACGGAACCAGGTGGAAGTCATAGGACCATTTCCGTGCTTGCGATACCGGGGTGGCACCTGGTTGGTACGAACACAGTGTTCTACTTCGGACCATCGAAGCATCGGATCACGTAATAAAACAGTGTCGGAACCTCATACTCATACCGCATACACAAGTCGAATTTGTGATATCCCGAATAAGGCACCCAGTCCACATGATCCTCGGCTGGTGGTCCGAGATGAAACTGCGACCAATTGTGTCGAGGTGGTGCTATACCAAGAAGACTCTGATTCCAGGGATGAAAACCATGTTCAATTTTCCGATTCTCGAGATGTTGTAGAAGGAAGGTGATGATGGGTTCGTGTTTAACGGATGGAGAGATCATCACGGCCTGAGTAATCAAGTCGACTGGGAACAGATTGGGAAAGGGGCAGCCGTTAGCAGTGTGTGTAACGTCCATTTGGAAGTAGAGTCGGAGGAAAGAATAATGAGTTGTGAGGGAAGGAAAGAAAGAATGAAAAAAAATCGAAACAGATGAAATGAAATATAACTCGGAACTTAAACATGAAACCGTAACTTGCTGACTGAATCTGAAACACTAACTTCGATCAATGACTAAAAGGTCAGTACCACGATAAGGGGAACGCGGAAAGGATTGAGAATTTGAAGTTGACATTACCAATGAAGTCATCGCATTGATTGCAATGTCGAGACGGTTCTCAACATTTTCTTGTGGTTGTGTTCTCCGGAATCGAGGAGTCAAGGAACTCTTCAGAGTTTGATTGTCGGGTCTGTAGAAAAATAAACGCAGACGATGAACATTGACATGACCTTTAATAATCGCGCCACTAATCTCTCGAAGCACAAACGAACCATGAGGTAACTTCTCGTGGATAATGTAGGGTCCTGAGTAAGTCCAGTCACCTTTATTACCTTTTGTCTCGTCTAACTGAGACTCTCGAAGCCAAACCCACATCCCTTCCTCATATTCTGAGAAGTCGAACTTGTAGTGATAACGTTTCTCCCAATCTTGGATCGCCCGAAGCCTTGATTCTCGGACCTTCTGATTGGCGTTATGTAATTTCGGATCACGGCGTTGCAACTGTAATATACAGATCGCTAAAAGATCTTTGTGAGTATGCACTGTATGCCAATCTAGAGTCTGCCAGGTTGATTCTGCAATGTCAAACGAAAAGACAGGATGAACTCCATACAGGAGGTAGTAAGGGGAAAAACCTGTGGCACGTGAAACCGTAACACGGACTGCAAAAAGAGCCAGGTCCAAGAACTTGGGCCAGTTTCCCTTCGCGTCACCTGTACATTTGAAAATTGCATCTACTAGAGGTTGGTGAGCTCGTTCAATTACCGCATTTCCTTCAGGGTGATATGAAGTCGAAATGATTACTTGACAATTGTACTGATTTTTGAGTAGATCCTGGACTTCCTTCTTGAACTCGGGTCCCCCGTCCATTGAGATAATGGGAACACACGCGAATCGACAAATAATGGACTTGTAGATGAAAGATGTAACACTAGCAGCGGTTAGTGACTTAAGGGACTTAGCTTCAGGCCAGAGAATCGTCGGCTCAATTGCGTGGACAATATATTCCATTCCTCTGACTCCTTTTGGCATATGAATGCAATCGAGTTTGAAGTGGCGGAGTAACGGTGCCTGCCAAGAGACGTTGTATGGGATCACCGGTTGCTTCTTGATCGACTTTTGACACTCGATACACGATCTGACAAAATACTGGATGTCAGAGTACATGTTAGGCCAGTAGAATCGGGCTGAAAGATGTGAGTATAACGCTTCTCTACCTTTATGACCGCATTCATTATGTGCTTCAGCCATCAGTTCACCACGTCTTGATTTGTCCTTGATTACTAATCGAGGTAGGCTTCCGTTTACCTTTTTCGGAGATAACCAAAGTCGACCGTGTTGTAGGAAGAAGCGACGGGTTTGTTTTTGAAAGGCAAGTCTATCTTTGTCAGTAAGGCATGTAACAGGATACTTACCAGTGTTCAAGAAGTTTTCGATGTCTTGCCACATTTCTAGAGATTCGAGGTCGGAAACTCCAAATTGATGTCGCTTTCCTGCGAAGACCAGGGGAATACTTTGAGTTTGACTTACATGATCAACAAACTCGAAGTTAACAAGTTCATTTCCTAATAAAAACTCAGCTTCGAAAGGGGACTCTACCTTGTTATTGATGAACTCCGAGGGCGCTTGTATGGTGTCAGAAGCCGCATATCGCATGGAAGAGAGATAGAATAAAGAATTGGAGGAGTATAGGTTGCAGTACGATGGTCTTGGAGCTTGGGGAAATAGTGTAGGTTTGAGACTCGAAGTCTCTAATAAAGGAACCGCATTTGGGTAGTGAGAACACGTGATGTAAGGGTTCGAGTACTTGATGTAGAGAGAGTCAAGTAGATACTGCGTTGTTGACTGTAAGGATGGATTTCCCGGTACTATAGAGGGTGAATAATAGACAGTGTTAAGAAACGCATCTAGAAACTCGTCCGGATCAGTCGGATCTTCAAACTTCTTGTCTTCCTCAGCTGGTCCTCGTCTCGAAAGTCCATCTTCAACTTTGAATGAAGTAGCGGGAACATGGTTTGGCTCAAAATCAAAGAGTCTAATCCATGAGACCCAGCGAAGAATTGGCGCGTTAGGAACATCATCAGGCTGACGAATCATCTGTGCAAGTGAAAGCGCATCATGGTCTAAACGGAAATGTACACCCCAGACTCGATGTCTGAGCTCCTTCAGGGCTCTATAGACACCATAGACTTCAGTTTTAGGCTGTCCGTAGTTCTGTTCACGTTGTCCGAAGGTGCATGATCCAAAAATAGCCGGTCGCTTCGTTTTTTCTTCAACTTGGTAGACGGCCCATCCCGCACCCATCCATGATGAATCAACACCAACAACGAGTAATCCGTGGTCTGTAGTGCGATTAGTTCTAGAAACTGACTTAGCTAATGCATAATCAATCCTGACTAATACGGGGGCTCGAGAAAGTCGAAACTTGAGTTCTTCTTGTGCTTGGATCGCTTCAGTTGAAAGGAAGAACTCCTTTCCAGGGTCTCTAAGTAACTCAGTCAGTGGTTTAGCGATCAAAGCAAACCCTTTAATCCATTGACGGCCGACTCCTGCAGTGCCGAGGAAACTCCTGATATCTGAAACGGATTTAGGTAAAGGCCAATCGAGTACCTTTTGAACAACGGAAGGTTCAACAATCCATCCTTCTAGTGAAACAACAGATCCAACAATCCGGAGTCTGAGAGCGGCTAAAATAGCTTTAGTTCCTGAAGCGGTAATACCTCCTTGAACCATCGCAGCTAAGAAACAGTCAACATTTTCGATATACTCCCAAACAAAGCGTCAGATATTGGGGTTTTGAGGAATGGGCTCGTCATTGTACCTTGAACGTGGGCCAACAACACCACAGTCGTCTATAAAATTATCAGCTATATCTGAGACGCACTTTATGGTATGTTTAGTTGCACACTGAAACTCTTGTACCGAATTTGTGTAACCTTGAACCAAAGTGGTTTGCTGGCGAGGTCCCATGGGAGAATGAAAAGCTTGAAGAGGTTGGGAAGGAACTGCGACCCAACGGGCATCGAAACCTGAGAACATATCGTAAAGTCCATACATAGCATGTCCTAGAAACCACTCAGCAAATTCATTGCATCAGGAACCTTCCATGTTGCTTTTTTGACCTTGCACAAGCTTGTGCAAGAGCAAAAAGGTTGAAAGTTGGAAAGCTGAAAAGCTAGGTCCACTTTTCAAAAAAGCAAGTAAAATACCACTATGTAAAAAGTTAAAAAAGTCAAAAAAGCTGCAAACAGTGAAAAAGACATAAAAGTGAAAAACATAAATAATTTGAGACTAGCAAAGTTACTGTACATATCATTAGATTCAATTCCATCATGTTGCTTTTTCAACTTTTTTCACTTTTTCAAAGCAGTATAACACCTTTTTTGCTGTTTTGCTTTTTCACTTTCTGCAAGCAAAAAAGCTCAGAAAGTGTGCAAGTAAAGTGTTAAAGTACTGATGTGACGTTAGGAGGGAGTGAAGCATCTTGAATAGTTACCGCATTTAAGGGTTCGAGATTGATAACGATCCGAACACCCATTTTCTTAGCTACTACAAACATCGCAGAACGGTAACTTGAAGTCGTAGGCTCGAAGTGTCCTGCTTTTTCCTGAGAAATCATCTCTTCACATACCTGTTGGAGTATCGCTTGAGGAATTTTGATTGGGGGCCGCTGCCAAGGTGTGTGTGGAATAGTGGGGATCTCGTAATCGGGGAAATATTCACGTGAAAACATACCCTTTTCAGCATACTTGAATGCAAAGGCTTGTTCTCTTGAAACAACTACAAAGGAAAGTAAGTTGATCTCTTCAGGAGAAAGAATACCAGGTTCGATTTTTGAGAGCATAAGTTCGAGTCTCTCAAGCATGACTCAATTACCAAATTGGAGTGATTTGTAATCAAGTGGTTGAAAAGGTAAGTCCAGTGGCGTCACAATTGGGATTGGCTTGAATTGTTGTGCTTCTGGATTAGGCATGTTAGTGGCTACAGGACGTACTTTCCTATTGACAGGTTTATACTTCCTTTTCTTTTGAAGAGTAGGAGCGGGGAGCTCCATTTTGGCTGTAAAAGTGTCAAATGTGGCACCGAGTGCACGAGCAGTCCAAGGAGAAGGAATTATCGAAGAGGGATCTATACCAGTTGAAGAGATGTAAGAATGAATAAGGGAATCATAATAAGGATTAGGAATAACGTCAGAAAGAGAATTAAAATCGGAAAACTCAGCATTGCCCATAAGAGCTTCAAATGATCTTCCTAGAGTTGCTGAAGACAACTGGAAGACCTTAGGTGTCAAATTCAATGGCGAAAACCCGTAATGGATTCGCCTTCATCCTCCAAGTCTTCAATATACGCTGCTTGGTGTGTGAATTTGGAGGTGTTCCTGGGATCAGTTGGGTCAGTAATACTTATCGCAATAGTAGGAGGCCCATCGCGATCCCCATTCTTCCATAAGACAAGTTTTGTTGAGGAGTTCCTATCATAATCGATACGAGCAGAGTACCACTGAAGGAAGGGTTGTCCTAGAATGATGTCATGATCTCCAAGTGAATGATTTGAAATGAAAAGATGGTGTGCGACCCCAATTTCATAGGTGCATCAGTAACGACTCCTTGAAGTTGCTTGGGATTCCCGTGGATTCCCCTCAAGGACCACTTCATACCTTCGTAGTCGACTGCTAGACTAGATTTTTCTGGAAAGTTAGGGTCTGCATCATTAAGTTCCGATCCTGTGTCAATCATACCAGAAAAACTTATAGCATTGATAAAGATCTGAAGTTTCCCTACCGTCATGGCTAGAAACTTATCAGTACGAACAATCACATTAGCATAATTAACCAAGAAGTGTTCGATTTGTGAGAAGTCCGCTGCCTCGAGACCAGTTGCAATTGAAACAACTGTGACTTTACCTGTAATATCAACGTGTTCTATGGTAGGATCAGAATCAGATCGATAAGAGTATTCTGCTCCTTTCGTATTGTAGACGTGTTTGGTCCGTGTAGCCTCTCCTATGAGTTTCAGAAGGGCTGGACTGGAACCTACCACTTGATAGACTGGTAGAGTAACTCATTGATTCATAATCTCTTCATAAACAGCTTGAGGATCAGCGCGATCTTGAATATCTGAGGTGAAGTGATACTGAGGGTTTTGTGAAGAAGTCGGTTTCTTCATGCCGTCTTTCATTTCGACCTCAGGAGTATTCAGAAGTGGTTTCTTTATCAATTCCTTCCATCCGTCGGACCTATTGATGGGGTTGATAGGTGGGGAAACTTGAGGAACAGGCTTCTTTGGGGCAGAATCAACGGGCTTCTGTGGATCATTAATGGATTTACCTTTTTGATTGGATTCTCGCTTCTTCAGATCGAACCGGTTAGAAGTGTCCTTGCCGGACCGGAGTGCGGGATCGGCATCTCGGATGTTTGAGGCAACTGCGTATACTTTACCTTCAAGGACTTCTTGATCTCCATAGACTAGACGGATTGAACTGGTACTTGCTTCCTTGGATTTGAGGTGCTGGGGACCAACTCTGGCGTGAGTTTTGCTGTGTGTTTTGAAGTGTTTGCTGAGCTCGAAGGAAGTTTGCGACACTGCCGGTATATCCCATAGGAGTCCTAGGTAAGTCATCTCCAGAAGGTAAAACAAACCGGCTTCTTTCTTGATTGTATACGACCAACTTATCCTTTATCAGGAGAGCCATTTCCGGGCACTTTGACGGATGTAAGGGGTGCGCATCAACTTCTCCACAGATGAAGCAGCGCTTCCCTGATTTATGTGAGTGTGAAGACATGTTACCTGGGTTTGAGTTCAACAGGTTTAAAAACTCAAGTGCTTGAGCACTGTTTAGCTTGAGCTCGCTCATGCGTTGTACTAATCTATCCAAATCAGTATCTGGTTTACCCTTTTGGAAACCCGAAGTGGGATATGAAGTTTGCGCTTGAGACTGATCAGTAGGAGTAGGATCTTCAAAATGTACTTGAATTGATGGCCTATCCAAGTCAGCCACTGGATTATATAACAAGGAGTCTGGTTCATATCGTGTTTGAAGCAACTTGAGAACATCGGGGATTTTAGGAGGATCTGATCGGACCCGATTACTGGCTGGTAGACGTTCCACCACCCAGTCTCTAAGTGATGTAGGTAAGCCTAGCACAAACTTGGAATCACGGGCTTTCTCAGTGATGTCACTGTTCTTGACCAATGGGGCAGCCAAAGCAAGGAAATTCCTGTAATAATTCTCAAGTGTTTTCTTGTTGGGGAAAGGTGGTTTTGCCGACTGATCTGCGCAAAATTCAGTAAGCTGAGCTTCAGTTACCCTGGGTGGAGCGTCCGATGATCCGTAGAGTGCAATAAGCATGGACTTGGCATCAGCCCATGTTTTTCCAGTTACCTTGTGGTCAAACTCAGGTAAGTACCTGATCTGCGCCTTTGTGTCGTCCGTAGAATAATCATAGATGTAGTCAACTAAAAGGTCCTTGTCAGTTATACCTGCTGCCCTACTGTGTAGTTCAATTTTCGATAAAAAGTCTCAGGGAAAACGGCCATTGAATGATGGGGCGTTTGTGGTGCCTGGAATCGGCATGGAAACCAAAAGATTTAGGTTCGGGTTCGAAATTGTGGTTGTGGACGCCATGTCTGGTGTTGGTATAGGTATCTGTAAAGCTAGAAAGGTGGCAAGTATCAACTGGATACTGCTGCAACATTGTGATACAATGCGTTGCTTGGGAAGAAGGGAAAGAAGATCAGCTTAGTCAGCTGTAACCGGTTTGGAGAGAGCTCGGAAAACCTTTGAATCCCCTGCGGTGGTCACCACTGTGGAAAATCGGAGTTGTCTATAGGTAGACTAGGGTTCTAAGGTTGGCTCTAGAAGTGGGGTTTTGTATGTAAGATGGGGGAGTTACTCGATGTCCACTTGACGTCAGATAGCTATAAACAGTAAGTGCGTGCTCAGTAGATTTACTTAGCTCAGTAGGGCTCAATGTAAGGCTCAATAAAAGGCTCTTGAAGGTTCAATAGGTTTGCTCAGATGTTCTTGCTCAAAAGTAAAAGGCAGAAAGGTAGATCGATTACCAATACAAATATGAAACTTGTAAATATGAGTGGCCGTGGGGTTACCATAAATAGAATTGACCTTCTGATGAGTTCCCTTCAATTCACCGGCCTCCCACCTGACAATATACAACTAGAAAACGAGTCGTGAGGGTGCTCAAGCCTCCTACACACTTGCCCAGAGTGTGGACTCAATCCAGAAGGGTGGTGCGGTTGTCCTGAATATCCCTCATCATCGGGTCATATATAAGAAATGGTTAATCTAGAATAAAAAGAGACTAAGTCCGAAATACTGAGATTGGTGTTGGATAAGGATAGAATAGCAATTGGTGGTGATTAGTGGTGTAAGGGGAGAAATAGTTGATATGGTGCTGTCGTGTATGTGCACTGGTGTCGATGTACAGAGAGGAGAGTATTGGAAAAATGATGAAAAGGAAGGGAGTCGATGACTCTTCCACAACATGATGGCTCCTCAGAGAGAAAAGGAAGAAAGAGATCGCAGAGAGAGAGCTAGAGACCCAGAAAAGCACCTGACTCTGCATCACATCCATCATCAGACCATACCGCATGGTTGTCTTGATAATACAAGACTTTTGGAATGGAATGCATCAGATATAGGGGCCTCGGAGGGCTTCTGACCATCTGTCATAGCATAAGGACAATTAGGCCTTTCTAGGCTTGCCTAAAACCAGTGAAACATGTTTCAACACATATGGACAATATCAGCCGCCTCTTCAGAAGTAGCAATTCCGAGGAGGTTGGAAATTCAAATATACATGATCAGTGGTGCAGCATATGGATACCAACTCATGGTGTTGCCTTTCTGTGTCATTCCTCATCAGTTTTGACTCATTGGACCGAATACACGCATGGCCATTGTAGTTTTGTTTTGTTTTGTCTATATTTATCATTTTGTACAAGTATATAAGGACCTGAGGACCTAGTAATCGGTAGAGAATTAACGCCCCTTGCCTACCCTCGGGTATTTGGCTAGGTGTAATACCATTTGTTTGATTGATCTCAAGTGTGAGATTAGTTGCTAAGTTTTGATCTTGAGACTCAGTCTTGAGAGTTTTGGTCTTGTGTACTCAGGAATATGGAACTTGTCTGTAATTGAACCTAGATTGGTTGGGATTGGAACCCATCAATTGAACATTGTCTTAAGGTCTTAAGAACTGAACTTTGCAATAAGTCTTGCAACTCAAGCAAAATCACTTTGAAAGAAGTTTGATTTCGTGATCGAACTTTGCACGTTTAGAGACCCGAGGAGCTTCTATTCTAAAGATAGACTCCACACCTATACACTAAGCAACAAGACTCTAAAAAGTCGTCATCTGCAGAGGCCTCTTGTGACAAACTTCAAAAAGAGCATTAACTCACACCCCCGGTATATAAAGAGAGACTAGTGCATCTCAGTAGGAGTTAGTTAGTGTGTGTTTTGGTGTTGTTTGTGGGTTGTGTTGTTGCAGATCGTTTTCCGTGAGGCTTCCCTCAGCCATCGCCTTCGCCCGCTTCTAGCACCTGCCTCAGGTGTTGACAGCCCCGCACATGTGCAGACCCTGCCCCATAGCGTTCCTATCAACGAAGCGACAGGATCACATGCAAATTTTCCTTCAGCTTACAAGTGATGTTGATGATCTGGTAAGCAAGTTTCACTGCAGCACTTCCTGACTGAGTCCCACTTAGTGTTTGGTTGACAACACTCCTTGGGCTGATTTATGCCAGTCTAACCCTGATGTTAATGAAATCAGTGCTGCAGTTAGTGAGACTCCTCACTCAGACTCAGAGTCAAAGGTTCCACAAACTGATCAAACTCCTCAGCCCCCACTAGCAACCGTCAATGACTGTAGGCCAGACAAGAAGCGGAAAGCCCCAGCTGATAATTTCGAGTCTGGGTCAAAAAGCCT
The DNA here is from genome assembly GCA_003313965.1 of Megacollybia marginata. Classification (NCBI taxonomy): domain Eukaryota; kingdom Fungi; phylum Basidiomycota; class Agaricomycetes; order Agaricales; family Porotheleaceae; genus Megacollybia; species Megacollybia marginata. Next base: position 26,402 of record QLOY01003936.1, read on the forward strand.
TGGGAGGACTAAAAAGCAAAGGAAGCCACAGATCAATGCCAGTTCTGATTCTGATGTTGATATGGCGGATACTGCTGATTTGGGAGATGACTATGACAAAGAACTGGACTTAGTTGATGGGCAGAGTAGTTCTGCTTTACAAGCTCAGAGAATGTGCCAACAAGCAAATTGAGGCACATTTGCAGTCAGCAAACAATGATGGTCAAACTTCAAACAGAAATGTCGTAACATTGACCCTGATGCTACATTCTCACTAGAGCGTGTCCAGTATGTTCAATGCTCTTGATGCAAGCAGTGGAAAAAGATGAAAGAGCTGTACAACATTAGCTGGTTTCAGGAGCACTGGGACAAAGGCTGTGAGCTTTCAAAGGATCGACCCACACAGCTTATCATGACATTTTTTTCAAAGAAATCCAAGTCACAGACATGTCCAACACCATCGACCAAATCCAGCTCTGTACCACTGGTAGAGCGTCCTTGTCCAGGCCTCACAACACATGTAGACAAGTTATATGGCCCAAAGATACTCTATTACTTGACGCATACAGCTGCATTGAGTGGTGGCTCCAGAAATCACAATCACTACAGCCAGAAATACTTCAGCAAGGCATTTAGTAAGCTTACTGATGATCAGAAAAACCAGGTATACACCTACAAGCTCCATGATTCTGCATGGAAAAACAATATGATGCTGGAAGTGATGGCTGTCTTCTCAGTTATGTGCCGCAAAGTGTTGACTGTCAAGAAGACATCAGGAAAAACCCTTTTTAACCTGGATGCCTCAAGGTTGACCTGGATCAACCTATGTCAACCTTGGTCAGTCCCAGGTTTAAGTCTCAATTTTCAGGTCAGCCAGGTCAACCTAAGTCATGTCTAGGTTAGCCCAAGTCAACCCAGGTCAGCCCAGGTCATGTCTAGGTTAGTCCCAGATCAGCTCAGGTTGACTTAGGTTGACTCAGGTTTACTCAAGTTTGCCAGGTTTGCCAGGTCAAAAAGGGTTTTTCCTGATGGAATGATCGCTCTCCTCCACAGCCTTGTGAAGATTGCAAGCTGATTCTACACTCATGAGCCTTTCAATCTGCACTAAACAAGCATCAAGCTAAAGACTCATCAGCCAAATACACTCCAAATGTCTTCTGAAATCCAACAATGGGAAAAATCTATGCATGATACAAAGGGCTTGAGGCTCTCTTGAATGAGGTAAGTCTGCCTGAAGCATTGTGCTGAAGTGCTTCATTTCATCAGGAATCTCCTAAGCCAGTTCTTGAACGATTCGTACAACATGTTTTGGCTGGACAATTCAATGATTGCAAGGTCTTCATTGGGCTGCTTGAAGCCATGGTTCTTGCTAAAGATCACGAAAAAGGGGCTAGGGATGCAGAACTTCTGCTATAATGCTGACTATGAGGAGTTCATGCATCTAATCCAGATGATTAGTCCACGAGCCTATCGGACCATCAGCCTTGAATTCAAAGCTCCAGCACTGAGAGCTTCAAAGTATGTTGCCTTCCCCTCTGGTAGTATACTCAAATTTATGATCTATTAGGTTGAAGGATGCCAAGACTCCTAAGTTTCTAATTGGTATCACAGATAGAACCTTTGACCTTGCTGTCGAATATTGCAAGCGGTATAATTACCCGCAGAACTACCCTCTTTGTCTCTCTGTTAATGACACGAAGCTGTTGGCTGCACTTCAGCCAGTGAAGAGTGGCAAGGAGTGGTATTTGGTTGGCATCGTTGGCAATGAGCCCATTAAAGTTGCTAATGTTGAGGGAATTGACCTGGCATTGCAAGAACACAAAGATGGCTTAGCCACAAAGGTATGTATTCAATCTTGCATTCAAGTTGTCATAATGGCTGATTACACCTGTAGCTTCGACTTTGGGTTCTTCAGATTCCAATCCCAGGTGTTCCTGGACTACCAATTGCAACTCTACTGATCAATGCAAATTTCAAAGCACCTGAATTGGCGACTTATCAACTCCAGCTCATTCAAGGACTTGCTGATTGTGGTTTTCATGTTGCTGGAAATGCTGCAGATGGTGCTACCACAGAACAGGATACACAACAACATGTATCTGCTGCAGCACAAAGTTGCAGGAATACTATTCGCTCACCTGGATTACCCTACTTGAATGTCGACTACTTCATGTTCAACAGACAGGCTTGCGCAAATATCCCAGATTCCAATCATATCCTCAAGTTGTTCCAAAGCAATGCATTTAGTGGTGCACACTTTCTGACCCTTGGGAAATATGTTGTTCACTACCATCAAGTGGCTAAGTATGCATTGCTGCCAGATAGTCCTCTATATCACCGTGATGTGTTCCGATATGATCGTCAAAGTGACAATGCTGCAAAACGACTATTCTCAGCCAGTATGCTCAACACTGTTGAGAAGAATAAATCTGATGATCTTGGCCTCTTTGTGTATCTTTTTGTCTTTGGTGAATTTGTTGATGCATTCCAGAGTCGGACAATCACCCACCATGATCGTGTGTTAATCATTCTACAGACATACGAGTTTCTCAACACTTGGAAGCTTTGCCTTCTCAGACAAGGTTACAAGCAGGACCATCATTTCATTTCACATCAGGCATACAACATCTGTATGAGAGCAATTAACAGTTACCTTGCTCTTCTCTTCATCTTTCGGGACCACCTGAACTCAGGTTCGACACCACTTCCATTCCTACCATGGCTCTTTGCAACAGAGAATACTGAGCACTGCTTCAGAGACATGTGTCTCATTGCTCCAGACTTCTCCTTTCAACAAGCCATCTATTTGATCCCCAAACTGCATGCTTTGGCTCTAGCATCACATTGAGCCAAGTTTTCACAGCCTAGCTATAAGGCGACAAAAGAGGGGTACCACTACTCCTATCTAAATAGCCATGAGCCTATCCAGACATTGGTGAATCTTCTGAACAAATTTCCCACTGACATGGAACTTGCTCAACTACGAAAAAGAGCATCAGAGGAGAATGAAGCCCTGTGGACGCTTATAGGCCCTCATCCCCAGCAGACTCGAGATGCTCCAATCCCTGCACCTATCCCTAGCTCTAATGGCCTGAAAAATGCACCAAAGTCAGCAAAGACTCTGGCCACACCATCACAGGCTTCAGCCCAAACTCCAGAAGCTCATACAGAACGAGAGCTGCTACACAAAGCAATTCAGCATATAGAGACAGCCACAAATCTCACCTTTGCAGAGGAAAACCAGCTTGAGGCATGCACTGTTGCTGAAGTAGCAAACGCAATCAATGTGCTGATACAAATGTATGTACGTACACTCTTTAAAATTTGGCTCACCTGCCTCATATCTCTAATAGCAATGACCTTCCATCCAATGCCAACCCTGACCTCATCACTCCCCTCTGTCAAATAACTGCTCAGGTACTTCAGTCCAACCCGCAAGCAACAATATCAGTCCTTCAATCATTAACTGCCACTTCAACCACTGTAACTGTCAAAGACCCAGCCAATCTACAGACTAGTTCTGCAGTAGAAATGTCCAAGCCTGGCAGTGAGGATGCAGACATTGTTATAGACATCACAGTCCACAACCTTCAGCCTTTAGTCGCACTGCATCAATCACACCAGACTGAACAAGCTAGAAAAGGCGTACGAAACTATGTTGGACAAAGCTCAAGAAAAAATGGAGCCCCCAGTTTGGAGCCTGCAGACCTTGAACAACAGCTTTCCACATGTCAGCATCTCACTCAGCAAATAAATTCCATAATCCATTGGGCACAGGAGCGAGGATCATCTACAGGCTTGAACCGCATTACATGCTGGACTGAGAGTGTCACTGGTACCACTGTGCCAAGTAGTGAGAATGAAAGAGGACTCGGAAGTTCCAAGAAGACGACAGGAAATTCAGCAAATGCGGAACTTGCTGCAAAGGGCCATGCTAACCAGGTATGTGATTAGACTATCAGATGGTCAAATTAACAGGTTGAAACCCAGGCAATGAAACATCGCTGGAAATTTATTACCAAGACCGCAAAACGATTGGAGTTGATATTAAGTGAGGCTTCCATTGGCTTGCAGACACCGTTGCAATCTGGTTGCTATGGTTTTGTGTTCAATGAATCTGAATTATGGTTGGCAAAAGGTATGTGTACGGCTTGCTGTTGCCACATCTCTCAGCATTTCCAGTTATTACACTTTACTCTAAGAGTGCCAGAAAAGGATCTAAGCATGCCTGGGTTGAGTCTGCTGACAATATTGTAAAGGTCTCATACCTTGGTCTGCAAGTTCTCCAACACTCACGGCACCGCCTCTTCAACATAATTGACACCTCGCAAGGTGTATCACTGAATCTACCTCGCTATGCTCATCTGCCTCCACATTTTCCTCACCAAGATCCCATCTGATTCTGTGAAGCTCCTAGGAGAGACACAGATAGAGATTAGTACTGAAATGTTTGGAGTGTGGAGGGAGCTAGAGACGAACACAGAGCTAGTTGCAGCGGCCGTAAGGAAATTGTGTGGGAAAAAGAGTTTGGAGGACGACAACAATGATACAGAGGACTCGGAAGAAGATAATTGATTTTATAGTGATTTTTTGGCAATTTTTACGCACCTTTTGAGGTTAGATGCAAAGTTTGGACATTTTTGAGACAGAGGTGAGGTTAGCAGCAGAATTCAGACATTTTAGACAGTGCCGCAGGCCAAAAAAGTTCGGACATTTTTGGCAAAATCATGAGATTTTGTATCTAACCTCTGAGCTGGTTATCAGGGGTCCTGCAGGATAGGATTTGGGGTGTGATACATCATGTGACCAAACAACAGGACATATATACTAATAGGTTAGGCAATTTCATGTCACAGTTGAAATTGCAGCACTCAAAAATCCAGGCCCATAAATTTTCAGGTTAGCACAGTCACCTGTCTATATCTTGCCAAAAAAGGCATTTCCATCTCCTGCCAACTGTACAGTTGAAATCGCAGCCTCAAAAAACCTAGGTCCACAAATTTTCACTTTCTTGTACAACTAACCTTCTGGATATGGGCATGTTTATTTGCTCATTTCCCAGCCCATTTCAGCTTATCTCAGCAAACAAATCACATATTCTGAATCATCTACATCATGGCTACTCATATTTACAGCAATAAGCAGGTCATGTGATCCATCAATGTCAAACACAGTGGTGAGTGTGTTGGGCAAGTGTGTAATGTGGTGAGTGTGTTGAGCCTGTGTGACTGTGTCTTTTGTATCCTGACTGAGTAAGGTGTTACATCTTGTTAATACAGTATCAAAGTCAAGGATGTGTGAAAATGAGTACAGCAATGAGTGTGACATGACTGATGTGTCATGATGAAGTCAAGGAGATTGTTTACCACAATGAGTCTGATCAATGGTGTGATGTTGACTACAGTGTTGGATCAATTGTGATGTCACTGAATGTCACAATGATTGTAGAACTGTGATAACAGTTGTCAATGTGAAGTATGAGTAATTGGTGACTGGCTGAATGGGCAGTGACTGGATCAACAGATCAGGATCAACATTGATTGCCATCCATCTGGATCAACAGCAGTGTTGGTGGACAACATCGAGCATATGCTCAATGGTGGATACGTCCTGGAGCAGATGTGAGACAACTCGCCTTATTCATATGGTCAAATTGTCTCTCTATACCTCTATACCTCCCCTCAACAGAATGGACTGAAGCTGACTCCTGAGTCAAGCTTTGGGCCATGAACGGCGGGCAAATGATGCAAAATCAATTAATCATGAAGGAAGGTTGGTGTGGGTTCGCAAGTAAAAGCAATATGGAGTAGAGTAGAGTGGTGCAGTTTGATGCTCATTGATGCATAAGTCTGTTGTCATGGTAATCAGGATCTGGGTAGGTGGCTTAGAAATTGGAAGTCAATGCTAGAGCCTCAGAGATAGGGTTGTGAGACTAGTGGAGTGTATAGCTGAAGCATTTCATTGCACCAGGCATAGAGATAGGAAGATAATTGCCCAATAGAGGTGAAACCTGGACTGCTAGACTCATGTAGTGCTGAAGTCTAGCAGTAGTCTGTCGAGCTGCTGTTGAGTCAAGATATGACAGACTGTGTTGAAATGCAGTCATTTTTTCAGCATTGTAAAGCTGCTGAAAATAGGGGACAATAACTATAGTGTCAATGGTGATTTTGATATGGTGCACAGTTGTATATCAAACACCAGTGACATTACCCATCACTCAACACTCATATTGACACAAAAAATATCTTCTGTTTTGACAAAAAAAAATGGAACTAATGACTTTAGCAGATGGATGCAGAATGTTTACAGATATAAACCCCCAGACCATTCTAACCCCTCCACCAATTCCCCATCATTGCTCTGCTGATACCCCAGACTCCCACACCTATTGTGCATCTGTGACTAAACTTATTAACTACTATTTGTAGCATAGTCTTCTCAATGTCTGATAGATAAAACACAGCCCACTGTGTTCCCACATCCCTCACCAAAAATAACACAGTAGGACTTCTCTTTGCCATATATCTTGGCCTCAAAAACTGCCACATGAACAGCACCCTCACTATTTACATTACCTCCTCACATGTGCATGATATCTTAAGAACCAAATGGTCTAAATGGGAAGAAAATGGATATATTGGTATAACATTCCAAAAATTAATCTGCTCAGTAACTGCCCTACTCCAAACAAGACACTCCCCTACTTTCATTGAACTAAATGACACTAACCTCAATGCTGAAGCAAATGAGGCAAAAAACTTAGCATCTGACCACAACCAACTTCAACCAAGTGTTCACAGGGTGTTACAGTGATCACTGGCTTAGGTGATCAGTCTGGCAACATTACCTGTTACAGTGCCCCAAAGTGATCACTACTAAATATAGATAGAGGTCGTCATAAATTTCATATGGGCAGGTGGTCATCATTTGACAGTTGATGAGGATCAGTTTCTTGCAAGAGCTGGTCTTGCTGAGACCCTTGAGGCATCTCAAGAATGTTCAGGGCAAAGTCACAGCACTGAGTCAAAAGATGGCATCAGTTGGGAGGCAAAAGATTAAGAAAACAGTTCCATTTGGAAGGGTTGCTTTATGGGACCATATCTCAGACTCTGAAGGTTCAGAAGTAGACTAACTCGAGGCTAGAATTGATTAGAGTTGATTGGGTGTGTGAAGCACCTGGAAAAAATGATTTTGAACATCTTACCAGTTTAAGTTGTAATGGTGATCAGAACCTCACCATTACATGTTACACCAACCAAATTGGTGACCTGCACTACAGGTTGGTTGAGTACACAAGGGGTGTCCGGAATATCAGTAATCTACCAGGGGTGGTATAAAAATATAAGGCCCTGGCTGGCGACCCTCCCTACCTCCACGTGACCTTACCTGCCTTAAATGGGTAGCTCCTTACCAAAAGTGGAATGCACCATATTGAATCATTTCATGGTGTAAATTTAGCATCATTAGTTTATTAAATGGACAAGATGTAGGTGTTGCAGTCACTGGTACCATATTTGTAGCATGACATCATGTGTAGTCATCATGCTGACATCATATCCAATTCAAGTTTCTATAGAGTGTGGTATTGGACAAACCATTCATTCAGTGCACATGTCTATCAAAGGAGGTCTGTTTGGGCCTAAAAGACTGCATCCTGAAGGTGGGTTGACAAAACTTTTTCAGCCCTGTGAGCCAACCCTCGCTCCCTACCCATGGTGGTCTCAGAATGCCACTCTGGACACCCCTTGATAGTACAGTAAACTCCCTTTCTTAGCAGGTCAAATAGATTCATTTGCATGCTGAATGCTTAAGGAGATCAATCTGCATGCTCTTTGGGAGTGGGTGAAGCTATAGCAGACTATTTGTTGTGGTCATGTCCCAATAAGGCAAGTTGTCAAACAATTATCTGAGTTGCTTCCAGCAGTCAAATTAGTCTTAATTCAATGTATAACAATGCCACAGATAAGTATTTTCAAGTCTGAAACATGTCTATGTGGGACAAGGTGTGTACTATTTTTGGAAATGACCATACCATTTTAGGAAGGTAAAGTCATGTGGAGGGAGGGAGGGTTGTCATCCAAGCCTTAAAATTTTATACAACCCCTGGTACCTCATTGATTTTTTGGTATCCCCTTGACAAAGCCTCAGATCTCAGAAAACATAGAGCCCATAACCTACACCTAATACAGGATGCAATAGGGTAGATCAATAGACATATGCCCAAACAAGATGAAATCTGGAAATCAATACACAGAAGTCTGTTACCCCCTAAGATACATAACTTTTTCTCAGGGCAGTCAATGGATAGGCAAATACTGGGAACACATCCCAGGATATGAAAGCAGAGCACTATGCACAAAATGTGGTACAACTGAGGATATGAGCCACATTCTACTAGAATGCACCAAGCCAGATGAGCATGAAGTTGTGTCCCTTGCCAAAGAAATATGGCCACATAGAAAAATACCATGGCCAGACCTCTCTCTTGGCCTTCTCTAGGGTGCTGAACAGCCTATTTCCACAATGAAAAGGGCCAACAAGACTATGGTCTAGAACATTTCTTTACTATACTGGTAACTGAATCAGCCCACCTGATCTGGGGCCTTTGCTGTGAAACACTCCTCTTCCAAAATGACCAATATATCTCAAACATAGAGATCCATAACTGGTGGGTCTACACAATAAATGAAAGTCTCCTTAGAGACCACATGATGGTAAATACCTGGAAACTTGGAACCAAGGCAGTTCCATATGCACTAGTAGCCAAAACATGGCAATTCACTCTCAAGAATGAAGACAAACTACCTCCCAAGTGGATTACAAAAAGGGATACCAAGGTTTTAGTGGGTATTGAGCTTTAAAAACAAATAGATGATCATGGCTAACCCCAGAAGCCAAGCTCTGAGTCCCACACTACAATTACTCCATCTGTGTGCACAAATGCATTTCCTTCAGCATGGCCCTTTATATCAAGTGGGGTTTAAATTCCTCCAGGTTACAAATGTATATCCACAGAACCTAACTTTGTTATTGTACCTTCATCACCATTACCTGTGTACTGTTCCCTAGAGTCAAAATATATATTGTATGTTACATCGAATATATAATTTTAAGGCCAAAATACCTGATCTGCACTGATCTGCACTATGTTCTGCATCTTCTCTAGGCTGCTGTCCGACTCATATGTATTTGCATGCTTTGGATTCCTTATCATGCTTCGGTCTCATGAATAAAGTCGGTTATCTAATGTCCAATTTGGTATTTATTTACCCAACAGTCCGTGGTGGGCTTTTCCATCTTGGCTAGACACTCAGTGATGTTGCTATCATAAGTAATTAAAATCATCCCAGTAGGCAAGCTCAACTCCAGATTGTTGAACCATTGTTCGAAGTATTCACTTTCTTATTATCTGATCCGGAATGAATATACATTGTGCAATCTCACACGTTCTGGTCCAAGTGGCGGCCTCAAACGTGACAAGGGAACGATTCAAGGAAGTATAACTGATAATTGTGCCTTATACTACATTACCCAATCACAGAATAAACAGCAATAGTTGTGGCAAATGCCCCAGTGATCTGAGCCTTGATGGCAAGTCCGCCCGCCTTTAACAAAAGCTGCAGAAACGATCAGAGTCCATTTGAGTACTAGAGGAAATATGCACTAACAGGTTCACTACTAATGATCGCGTCTGCATAATTGCTAAAGGCTGTATTGAGATTTTGAAGGTCAGAAAGAACCAAGGCTGTTCCGCCCTGCATATCTAAAGATGACGATTGGAGTTGCCCACTGGAACATTATCAAAAGACCTACCATTCCAAGATGGTGCCTGGACGCCGATGTTCGCCAACGTAGCCACAATGGTAGGTACAAGAAGCTCAATATCTGCAAGGATAGTCGTGCCGTTCACTGCGTCGAAAGAACCAGTGCTCTAAACAGAGGGGGCTAAGTAATCCCACTTGATAGTAGCGCTGACTTGCCTCAATATTGGTAATAGCAGTGTTTACTGTGGCAACAAGGGTCTGAATGTCGCCCTGTATAGCCTAATCTTTGTTTACCCTTGAATGTGATAGTGGAACAAGCATCGTACCAGAGCACCAGTCAAACCAGAGCTAGGGAAACTACTAATATCGTTGTTCAACGTGTTAAGTTGGGGCCCGATCTTCTGAGTGATATCGTTCTGGACTGTGATTACATCCCGGGTTGCGAGAGGCGATGCCAAAGCGGAAAAGGCGAGGGAAAGAAGAGCAAAGAATCGAAGAGAGACCATTTGTTCTGAGGGTACATGGTCGAAATGCCCTGAGGTTATATACCCCAGCACGAGCTGTATCAGGCAGGAAATTTGTCTCCCGACTGGTCGGTGTGAACGTCAAAGGCCTTAGGTTAGGTGATATCGTATGTAATGGTATGTAATGTCTGTATGGAAGATTCTGTCTTCCGGAGTTGGGTTTTTCCGGAATTGAGTAAATCTTCGACTTCAGGTTGTGGCGCAGCTATGATTCATCAGAAGGAACAAGATGGTCTGTTCATCTAGGAATTAAAGCATCTCCGGTTTATCTGGCATCTCTGAGTCCTCACACAGGTGGCATTAACATTCTGAGACTTGGGAGTCTCGAAGTGCTGTCAGTTGACAGAGATCTTGCCCAAATGCCAGATAGGGCCACGTCGTTCCATAGACTGAACTACCGCAGTGCTAACCCTTGTTGGACTCTTGTTTTCTGCAATATGGGTCTGCCACTCTTGAAACCCAACTCCGGAAGACATGAAGAAGCTAATCTTCCATATAGACATTACATACCATTACCTACAATATTACCTAAAGTAAGGCCTCTGATGTACACACCGACCAGCCGGGAGCCGAAATTCCTGCCTCATACAGCTCGTGAGGGAGCAGACGATCTTGTCTAACTCGGGAGAAGTAGAAGCAACGCCATAGAAGTCGATGTGCCGAAGTTTGTACAGAGTATAGGCGCGTTTAAAGCGGGGGCCACCAGTTTGAATTGGATTATTTTCTCAAGCTCAAGTTTCAGGTTGTCTGCGTGTCAAGGTTAAGTCAACTTAAATCATATGATCTATGTTTCTCCGAGATTCAAGTTGCGGCTGATGCTGTTAAGTAATCAGTCACCGCCGCCGACTCACAGTACTCACCAGTCACTGACTCATCTCATTTATATGTCAGAGTCGGAACATCGAGACGAGCCTAGTGAGCTGAAAATCAGGCAAAGACTCCGGAGTCGGATACAACTCCGATACCACAAGTACTTTCCTTTCCTTTAATAATACTCCAATTCGACCGCTGTGCTAATAGTCGAGGACTCGGGCGTGTCCGATCATGCCAGTAATCAAGCTCAAGTAGTATGATAGTATCAATATGGACCTGGCAATGAGAACTTCCCACTGCCCTCATTGACTGTGAATCCGCAGCATCCGGACTCAGAACCCTTACTTAGAGAAACCAGAGGAAGGAAGGAATGGCCCACCAACGCCACGAGGAGCCCAGCACGGAGTGTAGGTATCAGTTGATGAGAAAAAGCGTAATTTACACATTGAAATGGAACTCATCTTATCCTTTCTTTCGTACGTTGCACCTGTTCCCGCCTCTCCCGAGTTAGACAGATCATCCCTGGCCTCTACAGCTCGTGCACGGTATTCGGGGCTTCAACAGGCCGGTTAGCTTTCCGTTGACGTCGGATCGTTCTTTTTTTACCGCATTAAGTACTTTGACATCGTTCAAGTTCAAGTGGTAGCACATCGTCATCCTAAACATGCCGATTCCTACCTGTCAAGAGCTAGCCACGACGCCAGCCTTCAAGTTCGCAACACCCTCGTTGTGACTCGGGGTTCGTGTTCTTCTTTTGCTGATTCGTGACATCTAGAACTTATAACAGACCCTCGGAGTAAACGTTCAAGTCGAATTCAGTATCAGAGAGAGTTAGACCGTTTAGAAGTTCTTACAAGCATTCATCAACGGTTCTCTGTTGTGGAGTCTCTTTTCTTCCTGCTTTCCATACACCTCGCCAAAAAATGCTACTCCACAAATAGACGGTTGCCTAAGGCACTATCCGAATCACGTATCTGTAGCTTGGTAAATATCATTGTTGCACTTGCTACTAGATTTCTGGAAGCATTCGTCCTTCAGTCATCATCATCCGCATAGCAATCTTCTCTCGACTCACCTGGAACTGAACCATTTGCTGATAAGGCTCCAACCGTACTATCTATTCACTGTATATATGGTTCTAGCTGCAATTGTAATCATATATGTATAGGGTTCACTGACCAAGTGTGAGTATACAGCAGATATGCAGTATATAGATAGTTTATACGGTTGGTAGGCCTCCGGGATCTGCACCTAACTAAGGAAGGATGTGACATAAGGTTTGCAATACTCTTCGCTGCCGAGTAAACCAACCTACATACCCGACCCCAATGTGTCATTCTCCCTGACAATTCAAGCCGCCAACGCAAGGACACAAATGGAAATAAGGGATCGACCCTTATGTGACAGCCGTCAAGCAAGGTTAGTAATTAGTAATTCGGACGTCGGAGCGAACCAACAATTTGACAGCATCAAGATTCCAGATTGACAGGATGCTTCAAAGTCTTAAGGTCTGTCGATAATTGCCGATATTGCCGAAAGTGGCTGCGCTTCTGTTGACTAAGCTCACAGCCAATTTGGAGAGCGTTTGCCCTCGTAGCCCATCTATCTAGACAATGAAGCTTAGCCTTTCGTCCCGCGACAATATAATATATTAAAACCATTGACGAGTCCTCAGCTGTATATCTGATTAGTATAACCGAGCTGGTAACCTCAATTAAAGGGGCGAAATTCGCAATTCGTACAATGCCATGGTTCGATTGATCATCAGTATAAATTGATGATTACACCGTATATTACACCACTAAGAAGAATAAGCAGCAATAGCGGAGTTGAATCCCCCAACGATTTGAGTCTGGACACTTGTTACGGCCGGTTTTAGATCAGCCTGCGAAAACGATTACAGTCAATTCGAGTTAGAGGAATATATGCACTAACAGGTGCAGCCGCTCCCAATGCATTTATAAGACCGATGAAACTCGCGTTGAGACCTTGAAGGTCTGAAAGAACCAAGGCTTGACCGCCCGGAATATCTAAAGATGCCCATTAAAATTGCCCATTGAATATTGTCAAACAGACTTACTTGTCCAGGCTGGTGCCTGGGCGCCGATAGCTGCCAACGTGCCCAAAAAGGTAGATATAAGAGCCTGAATATCCGCAAGGATAGTCGTGCCGTCTGCTTCGGAGAAGGAACCGGAGCTCTGAGCAGAAGGGTTAAGTAATCGCACTTGATAATGACGTGGACTTGCCTGGACATCGTTAGTAGCATTGTTTACGATGCCAGTAAGGTCTTGAGCGCCAGAGTGTATTGCCTAATCCTTGTTTACCCATGAATATGATAGTGAAACAGGGATCATACCAAAGCACCGCTCAAACCAGATGCAGGGTAACTATTAACATCGTTGTCCAACGTGGTAATTTGGGGCCCGATTTTCTGATTGATATCGACCTCGACTGCAGCTGCATCCCGGGTTGCGAGAGGCGACGCCAAAGCCGAAACTGCGAAAGGAATAAGAGCAAGGAATCGAAGAGAGACCATTTGTTCTGAGGGTACATGGTTGAAAAGCTTGAGGTTATATACTCCAGGATGACGCCATTCCTTCTGTCAAGTCTAGTACAGGGTCCAAGCCATACTCAATGGAACATCGAAGTTCTACATAGCTAACCTGTTTAGAACAAGGTCTGTTTACGAGACCGCCACTACTCTCCCCCGCTACAGTTTTGCGACATGAATAACTGGGAAGATTAATCACTCTGTCAAGATCTACATCGCATCATTGCCTCGGCGAGCTGACATATATCCTCGGTCTTTGATACAGAGATCGTCCAAGAGGTTGACCAAACACCTCATAAGTCAATCCACAGATCGGGAAGCACGATAGGGAAACCGTGCTTGTTCCTCCTCGGTCCTCCCAGTTACTGAACTGACTGATGGCAGTCAAATGAATCTATACCAGTCATATCAATGCGTCGACTGACCAGTTCACCTGAAGAAACTCGGATACAGTGAACCTATCCCCGATCTCAATTTCGGTTCATATAGATTATGACGTCATTCAACCGGGCTTAAGCGATTGCGGATCCGAAGGTGTCACTCACAAGCGGAGCGGAGTAGAGCGGAGTCTTTATTTCTCGTATACCAACATTGTGCCGAGTTCGTCTTCATTAATTCCACCCCTACCTAGGTCTTCCGGAGTTGGGTTTCCCCGGAATTGAGTAAATCGTCGACTTCAGGTTGTGGCGCAGCTTTGATTCATCAGAAGGAACATGGTTTGTTCAGCATCTCCGTTCTATCTGGCATCTCTGAGGTCCTCACGCAGGTGGCAACATTGTTGCGAACTTGAAGGCTGGCGTCGTGGCCAGCTCTTGACAGGTAGGAATCGGCATGTTTAGGGTGACGATGTGCTACTGAAACTCGAACGATGTCAAAGTGCTTAATGCGGTAAAAAAGAACGATCCGACGTAATTGGCCTGTTAAAGCCCCGAAGCTTCTTTTGGTAGTGTGGCGGCGATGACACCGTCAATGGTAGTGAATTTAGCATAAGAGATGTTATATGGAAGGCAGCATTCCGGAATTAGTATTCCGCCTGATATATTATGGTATCTCGGGATAATCTGGGCCCGGTGGCGGGAGCTCTACTGACTGTTCAATGGACACTCTGACAGGTTCCAGAGACCTGAAGAGATTCGAGAAAAACGGCCGCAAAATCAGAATCCCTGAGATGTGTCGATTCTGGAGTCGATTCTGAAAGCGGCTTAGCACTGATTCTGAAACGGAACGAACCCGAACACAGAATGTAAACCCTCGAATTTGGACTACTTGTATTGGAAAGCGGCGTTCGTGCCGTAAATACACTTCCTTCCTTCTTGCAGCTTCTGAATCGTTCTATCGTTCCAGACGGTGGCGAGACACTTGGGATAAAGCTATTCAGCAACCCGGGTGCCGAGTTAGCAACCCCCCTACTATTCAGCAACCTGGATGTCAACCGGAGATCAAAGTATAATTTGGCCGGACTCGGAGAAGGGGCCGTCCATTAGTATACAATGTAATATGACATCTACTGGCATGGAGGATGTAGTCTAGGGACTGGGCATGTAGTAATGTTATGACCCTCTTCGCGACACTCTCTGCACCCGTCGTTGTCCTATTCAAAGATCACCTAAAAATGTGGAAGAAATGGAGAGAGAAGGTCAGTACACACAGTTTAGAGCGGAAAGCAAGAAACAGTACTTGCCTGACCATACTCGACTACCAGAGCCTCTAGAGAGTAATGTGTCCAGACGGCCCAGTGACCGCGGTCAAACCGCGGTAGCTTTGAACTTTCGTGCACGACATAGCTGAGTAACAAGCGAAAAAGCCCGACTACAGGTCGAGGGCAACACCAAGTACCAGGGACAGATAGTCAAGCCAGTCTGGTGAATGTTGAGGACACGAACCACTTGGAGCAGCGTTTGGTTGACGACGTACAACGACATACATGGCCGAGGAGGTCATGTGCTTTCCCGGTTAGCCCGTCGATGCGCCGACTCGGCAACCCTACCGTTCAAGGTACATGTATATTATTTGTTTATCAGCCCGGGTTGATATCAGCACCCGGGTTGCTGAATAGTTTTATCCAGACACTTGACAGTCTAAATTCCAATCGGCAAGTGTAGTACATCTCCAGCAATCAATTATAGTCTCGCTGAGTCAGTCGGTCCCCTGCAGCACTATAAAGAGTCAGACTGACCCCGACTTAGGGCTTTTCATAAGTTGCGATGACTTCTCCCAGAACATATCTCGTAGCTCTTCAAATACTTCTTCTTCTCTTCTTGCCTGCCTCTGTCTCAGCTACAACGTGCACGAATCCCTCAATTCGCAAAGAATGGCGTTCCTTGTCAACATCTGAACGTGCAGACTGGATCAGAGCAGTCAACGTTGGTATTTATCTCTAAATGGGTTTTCACCACAGCTCGTAGTGCTTGGCCGCATTGCCCCACTCTGACGCCCTTAATCCTACCGTCAATCCAAACCCTGTTACTCCGGTCAACACCTCTGGCTCTTTCTACGATGGTATGTGTGGTATCAAATTCAGAAGGATGAAAGTTGAACAATTTATTTGAATAGACATTGTTTACATGCATATGGATGTTGGCAGTACATTTGTACCGTGTTTTCCATCCGAGTCTTTTAATCCAGGCTGTCTAACCAGCATCTACAGTTACATCAAGATGGACTTATGTTTCCTTGGCATCGCTGGTTTCTACACTCGTTTGAAAGCGCACTCAAGACGAAGTGCGGGTTTCAAGGAAATGCTCCGTACTGGGATTGGAGGAAGGGTGAATCACAGTTTCATGGTCGTGACGATAATAACGAATGTGTACAGATACGTCTGACCTTTCTGGATCATCTATGTTCAACGACTCTGACCCAGAAAGCGGTCTCGGAGGATGGGGTAACCCAGACAATTATTTCGAAGTTGAAGACGGAGGTTTTGCTTCTTTTAAGGTCTCATATCCTTTTCCCCATACACTTCGTCGGAGCTTTACACTTCAGCCATTCATAAATGTCCAACCTCCACTCGCCCAATTTTACTCGGATCCGACTGTAGACGCTAATTTGACATTAACTTATTCAGCCATCGCCAGCATCATCAATGGGACTATCGGTGATTACCCCGGTTTCCAAAAGGGCTTGGAGGGGTTTCAAGGACCGCTTTATGCGGTACATGGTGCCGTAGGCAAGTGGTCAAACTTCAGAGTTTCGTTCATGTTAAATATCATCATTGATCCATTCAGGGGGTGATCTTGCTGGTCAATGCCCTCCCACCGCTCCTTCAGGTTGCGTTGCTAATTCTGGACCTGTTCCCAGCGGTAATTCAGATTCTGATTGAAATTTCTTGTTTAATAACGCTCTTAGATCCGTTGTTCTGGCTGCATCATGGGGTACACCTTTCTGTTTTCTTTTTCAGGACACTGATCATATCAAAAGATGCTTGATAAGGTCTGGGCAGACTGGCAGAGTGCACATGAACAAAATGCGAATGCATATCTTGGGGGAACAGTCAGGCCGCTTGATAATGTGACCTACTGGAACGAGTGGCCCTCTGGTGCTCCACCTTTGCTTCAAGTATGTGAATCAGGACTATCATTGGCTCGATGTCTGACACATTTCAAGGTGAACAACCCAATGCCCAATGAAGGCATGTTCCCAGCAAACACAATCACAGATGTGTTGAACATCCAAGGTGATGTCCTATGTTATCAGTATGAGTAACTGGGAGTGAGGATGGATCTTTTTTAATGAGACTTGTACACTGTTCTGAACACTGTTCTAAACTATTCTATGTGATCTATCTGCCTATCTATAATTACCTTGCTGTAAGCAAGGTCACATGACCCGACCTAAATCAGTCTGCTACCCAACAGATCCAAACATGTGCTCAGCTTGCTGTCTCGCCTGTATAGCACATTAAACCATACTTATGCAAACATGTGCAGAGCTTGCACAGATTTGTCTGAAGCGGTTGACTATTAATATTTTCCTCTTGGTTGTTTGAGATTAGTCTGCATACAGGAGTACACATTTCCCATTCAACTTTATTGATGCTACTTAAGAAATTCATAGGTGTAGAACTGGCAGTGTGATCTAGGGCTTGAAACCGTCCTGTATACTGGATACGGCCGTCCAGTATACGGGATAACCCAGTATGGAAAAATCAGCCATACGGGACGGCTTACAAATCACCAGTATCCCGTATTGTACTGTACAGTATCCAGTAAAAACGGTGCAACAAATGAGGTATGCGCTAATACGCGATGCAAATTTGTATTTAAATTAGCTAATATATCGTGTAATTACCATTTAGGAACCAATTCAATGGCCCAGTCGTCAGCAATCAAAGACCCGTATCTACCTGTACAAAATACGGCCGTATGGCAGCCATTCAAAACCTGAAATGATACGGGTACCGTCCAGTATTTACAGTCCCGTATTACCATATCTGTATGGATACGGTTTCAAGCCCTAGTGTGATCTCTTTTTGTCTGAGCTCAACAATGCCAGCTGTTCATCTTTGTCAGAAAGCATCTGTCAAATTTTCTGAGAATGTGTATGTGGTCCCTCCCCCTGGCTCTTGAAAGACTGACATATGTGTGGAATGGTGTCAGCATCCCCAGATTTTCCAAATCTACAATAATGTGGTCTAAAGTCTGACACTACTCCTCTTGACTTGATCACTGTTGACCATGAACACTTGTAGACTTATTTTGAATCCTTGATATCATATTACTTGCCCAAAGCACCTTCTTTGTGAGTAACAGTATCTGCATCAGACTGCTGTAAGGTATTTTTCCTTAGCTGTCTCAAAAAGAGGTTAATGCTGAACAGAAGTCGAAGTTCCTGTCATTACCCCTGGTTCTGATTGCTCTATCAAAGGGGTTGTCAAATGTGTTGCACCTAACAAAACAATAAAGATCACAGACTAGATGTGCTGTCCCCTGGGGTTAAAGCCCAGTGAAAAGTGCCCCAGTGCTATCCATCACTATCTGTCCAATACAAAAACAAGGGAGAAACCAGCCAACAACAGCTGGTGCTGGCCATCGCTATCTGTCCCAATCCAACACTGGCTGGCATGATGTTTAAATGGTTAGATGCAGAGTGATAGAAAGATGTACAATGTACTTAATGAACTTAGATTACTCTAAAAATTCCGAGTTGAAATTGTCCCATGGTTGCTCTTCTGTCCTTCACTGCTGCAGTGCACCCATTTACACATGTATGGCTTTGTCTAACACTGAACACAATGGAAAGGTATACTGTAACTGTCAGACATGCTCAGATTGCCTTCTAGGCCCACAAAAAAATGTCGCAGACTGCATGACAATAGTGTAAGTTACTACTTTCTCAAACATGTCAGCTTAATCTATGGAGGAACCCATGGACCTGGATGCTATCTTGGAGGAGCTGTCTGGATCAGGAGAACAGTCCTGAGAAGACTACAATGATCATGCAAGTACCCTGATGCACTCAATATCTGTACTTGATCAACATAGGAGCTTGCAGATATTGGATCAGGATCAATTGTTTCGTGAACCATCTCTGGTATGATTTACAAACTCAATTATAACATTCTGACAGTCTATAGGACATGTTCTTACTGGAAGACCATTACAATGAATCCCATTCAAGTTCTCCCCTTCCTGAAATGCACTTGCCACCCTCGCTGCGATCTCTTGATTTAGATTTAGCATTCCATTTAGATCTAGAAGACCCTGGCAATATACCACTGCCAATAGGAACCCCTGCTTCACAGATTGAAAACCTTGCAACAACCCAAGAGTTCATAAAGCCATTTCTGCAGCAAATTTTGATGATGAGGAGCGGCAATGGAAATCAGACAAATACAACAAATTCTGCCATCCACCACATTTCAAGCTAGAGGTCGATGATCCACAGCTTCACCTATCTCTCAAAATTTACTTCTCATTATCATGGAATTCACCAGAGCACTGTTATGAAGAAATTCGGCAAAGCATCATAGAGTGCTATCCAGAGTGTCAAATGCTCTCTTTTGATCAGGTTCATTCTCATCTTCAGAGTATGACAGGAATCATGCCTCTGTACTTCGACATGTGTGTCAAGGCGTGTATGGCATTTACAGGAGCTTTCCACAAGCTCCTCAAGTGTATTTTTTGTGGAGAGGACTGTTACAAGTCTGTCACCCACTCGGACAAACACCTTGTTGCCAATTTGTTACACTTCCAATTGGACTGCAGCTACAGGCTCTTTGGCACCATCCAAAGACTCTTGCCAACATTCATGACCATCTTCATCATACTGAAAAGTATCTTGATAAAGGTATTGACACATATCATGATGTACTCTGTGGTTCCAAGTACCCGGAATCTGGATCTTGTCATATTGGCAAGGACGACATGATTGTCATCCAGTCTGTTGATGGAGCACAGATCTACAAAAATAAACAATCAGATGCAGTGTTTGGAATCTTCAAAATTCTCGACCTTCCACCTGAGCTTTCTCATAAGAAGCATACCGTACTGCCTGCGTTTCTGATTGGGGGTCCTGATCCACCCAAACATATAGATTCCTTCATGTATCCAACACTCACTCACCTGGCTGCAACAGTCTCAGAGTTTGGGACTCTATAACAGATTGCAAGCTCAATTGTTGTCTGTGATATGGGTTTGGAACTGCAGATACTGTTGGAATGGCTGCCATGAATGGCTGGGTTGGTCACCATGGGGGGAATGGCTGCTGTCTTCTTTGTTCAATGCCTAGTCATCACAAACCAGGCATTGGAACATACTATCCTGTCATGCTCAAGCCCAATGGTCCTACACTACCTGGCAGTGGCCATGACGATATTGATATCAATATTATCCAAACACCTGAAGTCCAAAATTACAACAACAAACTCGCCTCCCTGATTGCTGCTTGCACTCAGACTGAGTATGAGAGACTTTGGAAGGAGACTGGCCTTACAAAACCTTCCCTTATTTCCAGCCTTCCGAAAATGATTCCACCGCTGAAGTGCTTTCCTGCTGATACCATGCATTTATTTGGCCTTAATCTTTTGCAACTCATTACTCCCTTTTCCATGGAACAATCAAGCATAGTTGTGAAGACAATCCAAAGGACTGGCCCTTTGCGAACCAAAAAAATGGCAGGCTCATGGACAGGATGTCAGGTACCTACAGAAGTATATTCCCTGCTGTGTAGAGAAGCATGTTTCCTGCAACCCTGCTGAGAAGATCTCAAGTGGCTACAAGGCAGTAGAATATCTCATTTATGTTTATGGACTTTTGCCAGTGCTTCTCTACAATGTTCTACCTGATCCCTACTACTCCCATTTCTGCAAGTTTATCTCTGGTGCTCGTCTTGTTCATCAGGACTCCATTTGACCTGATGATCTCTAAAAAATCCACATCTCACTCGCAGAATGGATTGGCTTCACTTTGTTTGACCTTGCATTCACTCTCTTACCCACATTGCTCCCGAGATAGAGCACATTGGATCTCTCAAAGAACTCTCACAGTACCTTCTTGAGCAAACCATTGGAGATCTTGGAGCAAAGATTTGCTTGCATTCAGACCCTTTTGCTGATCTATCACAAAGGATGATTGAACGTGGCAATGCATGCTCTAGCACCTGAACTTGTACCAAAAGAGAGCTGGCTGCCCTGTGGTGCAATCAAATTGGGTGAGGGATACTGTTTATTAGGTCCTGGTGATCATCATCTCTTTGAAAGTGCTAAACTAGATGCATACAACTGCTTTGTAGCTCGCTGTCTATGGCATGAACTGAAAAGAGAAGATGACAAAGTTCATCATGCTCGTTGTAACTTACAGGTCGTCCAATAAACCAGACCAACTATATATTGGTAGTTTATAGACAAATAAGAGTAAGTTAAACATTATGTAAGGGGGCACGGGTATTTATACGCCGCGCCTAGCTACATATTTAGACAAGATAGTTACACCCTCCCCCTCTAGAGTACTGATGCCACGTTCAGTACTCTACCCAGAGATATGGGAAAGGTGTATTTTGTTTGTTGCAAGAAATAATGGGACCATAGATTGCTACTGCGTACCGCAGTAGCCTATGGCCTTGGTGATTCGGGAGCTCCCGCCGCCGTGGACGTTGTGGCGATGACCATGGCTGTTGTGTCCCCCAACTCCGTTGAGTCCTCGCTCTGCTCCGGCTCTGCCTCTACTGGGGGCATCGGCTCATCAGCCACTTCCCCGTCAACAGTATCGTCCATGTGATCCCTCAACGCACTAGGATCTTGCGTTGTTGTCGGATCCACCGATACCGGGGTCGTACTTCCCGCAGGAAGTGCATCTGCCGTTTGTGGATCTGACCCACTCCCTGATGACGCATATGTGGCCAGGATATTGGTTGGGGGATAAACCCCATCCCTGGTGCCGTCGGGGGTGTCGAACAACGCATCGGCAGCATATTCAGCTGCCGACCGTGTGAGGTTGGCCTCACCCGCAGGATGATTTGGAAACCACAGCTGGCACTGTGGTCTGGGGTGAGGCACCACCCGAGTAGGACGAAACGTTCTGACTAGTACGTTTCCCCATGATTGGCGATCAGATGCATTGGTCGTCTGATAGTCGACATATCGTCGGAAGAATGGCTGAGCTTCGTCAGCCATTGCAGGGGTAAATCCGATGCTTGCCAGAAACGCCGCAGCATCGGTTGTTGAAAAGTTAGAGGCATTACCGTTGTATCGACAGTAATTCAGAGATGGAGCGACCACGAGTTGGTCGCGAGCGATAATGTCGCTGTATCCGCCTGGCGTAGCCAGTAGTTCCGAGAGGGCATGTATAAAGAGCTGTCGTCGGACACTCTCATACAGTCCATCCGGTGCGACACCCTCCGGACGAAGGTGATACATCAACCTGTTGGACCACAGGTCGATTAGTGACACATTGCCGTTCTCAACTCGAACGACGGGGAGCTGAGCACGGGCGCTCTGAGGGTAGCGCAACATCCATTGCGCTACAAATGTGTCGGGGTCAGTGTTATTCCACTGACGCACCCAGTGCTCGTCTACTTCCACAGCTGCCCCTGTGGTTGAACCACCCTTGCGACGAGAGGGTGGTTCCTGGCCTCGCCGCACGTCTGCGGACTGGCGACGACGCCACACAGGAATAATGATTGCAGTTCTCTCTACCTTGAGAACTCGCGTGTGGGCCTCTCCCAACGGGCGGCGGAATCGCTGCCATTCGTTTGCTTGTGCTAGCAACCGAAGATACAGCCGCTGGGCGGCCTCGTTCCCATTATTTGCATTCATGTATAATTGATGTACCTGCTCTCGTGTAGAGAGCAGGGGAAATGATGGGAACTGCGCATTTCCAGCAGACTGACTGGGCCAGTCTGCGTCTGTACGACGGCGTTTGCTGTCGTGACTATCCTCCTCATCCTCACTGTCGTCGTGGTCGGATTCATCGTTGAACCCGGCCTGTTGGCAGTAATCATCCCAACCGTTGTAGTCCAACGGTACTCCAGCCGCCTGTATCCGCGCTTGATTATTAATGAAGAGCTTGTGCTCCCCATTACGGATCGTGTTCCGCTCTTGCTGAGCGGAACATATTCGACGTACCTGCTGTTCGGGAACAGCAGTCATTGGCTGGACCCAGGAGATTAATGAGGGAGCAGCTTCTGGAGAAGCTGCTCGTTTCCGTCCTTTCTCCTGCGCAGGTTCTGAGGGGGGCACTTGGCGTACCCGCGGAGAAGGACATCGAGGTGGTGTGGATGAGGAGTATTGTATAATGGGACGACCTCGGTCCCGGTCGTCTAGTTCCTGCGCCAATGCAGTGCTTCGTCGAGAGACCGCGACGAACGCGGTCTGAACTTCATCCCGGTCCCGCTGAAGTTGTTGGGACCGCACACGTTCCTCCTCCAGCTGGTCCTCCAACTGGCGATTACGCGCTCGCAGACGCTGTATTTCCTCGTGCAGATCTTGGTTTTGTTGCGTCAAATCCCCAATCTGATGGTACAGATTGGGGACGTTGGATGACGCCCCTGTGAACGAACTCGAGCCAGCGGACGGCTGAGTTGCCTGTGTACTTGCATTGACGGTTGACAAAGAAGTTGAAGTTGAAGTACCCAGTTGGGTACTCCCTCTACCTCTTCCTCCCCCTCCAGCCGAACACGGTGTTTTCTTGAAATCCGGGAATTTGGGTGGCATTTTGAACTGAGCAGGGAAGGGGAAGGAGCAACACAACGACTATACGGTCGTTGTGTGGTGGTGGTGGGAGCGAGAGTACTTTGAAACTCCGCCAATAGTCACGCATCTGCATGACTGACCTAGCACGTGCCATCACAAGTACTCTGTTTCAGAGTACTCCACCTAGTTCCGGGATCGTCTACCCCTTGCAGCACTAGATACTCATCTAGTGCTGCGCATTCCTCAACATTTGACCACGATTCCCAAGAGTCTGTACTGTCCACCCACTTCACGTGGAACTTCAGACTCTTGCCTTTCCATTGATGTCCGTCAATGGATTCGACACCTGTCTCCTCATCTGGCTCACCATAATCGTATGGCGCCACCGTTTCCCAGCCCGGGAAACGCATATCATCGTTAGGCTGATACGGTCGCAACCGACTAACATGAAACACAGGATGTATATTCCGTGTTTTCATTTCGACTGGTAGATCCAGTCGGTAGGTTGAGACCTTCGGGTCTGCATCTAGGACCAGATACGGCCCTATGAACTTGGGTAGGAATTTACCGGCTCTTCCTTTAGGAAGAGCTAGATCCTTTGTGGCAATAAACACCTTAGAACCCACTTTAATGTTGGGTTCTGCAGTGCGGTGTTTATCCGCCTGCACCTTCTGGAACACTCGTCGAGCGATGATCGCGTCGTATGCGTCATTTAGATTCTGCGTGGCGGATTCGATGAACTCTCGAATCCCTTTGTGTACTGCTCCACTGAACTGAATCTTCGGTAGTATATGCGGCAGACGCGTATAATTCAGTTCAAATGGCGCGAATCCAGTGGTTTCGCTTATACTGGAATTGATCGCGAACTCGACGAATGGTGCTTTGTCCACCCAGTCTGTTTGATCCGCTGAAATAGCAGATCGAAATATCTGACCCACAGAACGAATGAATCGTTCTGTGGCGCCATCTGTCTGTGGGTGGAACGCGGTTGACATCAGTAGTTTAGCACTGAGGATCCGGTGCACCTCTTTCCACCACTTTGAGGTGAACTTTGGATCCCTATCCGACACAATCGATTCAGGTAGTCCATGCAACCGGACTACCTCCCTGATGTAGATGGATGACAGCTCACTGGCCGTCGTCGTTGTTCGAATCGGGACCAGATGAACCATAGAGGTCATCCGGCATATAACTACCCACAAGTAGTTATACCCTTTCGATTCTGGGAATGGACCAATAAAGTCCATTCCTATTGATTCCCATGGCTCTGTGGGAACTGGTAGCGAATGCAACTTACCATACGGTTTATGGTATGGAGCCTTCGCTCGCTGACACTTTTCGCAAGTGTCACAAAACGCGATTGCGTCCTTCGTCATCTTTGGCCACCAAAACCATTGACGTGCATAGTCGATGGTTCGTTGTGGTCCAAAATGGCCCACAATCTCGTGCGCTTGCTCGAGAATTGCTCCTCGTACTGTCCTGTTCCCCATCTTCACATTGGGAACACAGAGTACGCTTTCTCCCCCTCTGTTCTTTCCCCATAGGAATTCCCCTTCTTTTTCGAACGCAGGGAATTCCGCAAGTCGTTTAACGACTTTGGCGAACAGAGGGTCATTGAGGTACCCTTGAGCAACTGCTGCTTGCAGTTCCTCGTTGTTTCCAAACACCTCATTGTGTAGGTTTTGCATGTACGACCGTGATTCGTACACCGTCGGGTCTTCTTCTGCTTCAGGAACCTGCACTTTATCAGCAGGTTCCGCTATTCTTTCAGGTTGGGAACCACTGGTACGGGCGGTTCCCGCTCTGGGGTTGCTTCTTTCATTCCTGAAGCGATCTTGGCCGCTTCCAGATCCCGAGCTTCCTGTTTGTCAAGGAGTCGTTTGCTGCGACGAGTGGTGAGGGTACTCTCCACTCGTGTAGTGTGCATCTCGACCTTCTTGGATCGTATTTCGTCCACCCGTTCTGGCGAGAGATGATCCATCTCTCGGTCTAACCGTATGTCTGCGTTGACGTACCGGTCGAGCGGGTGTGCATCGAACCATGTGTCACTCTCATAGTATCGCGAGAGTGCGTCAGCTACCTTATTCAGTCGTCCTTTGACGTACTGAATATTGTAGTCGAAATGTGACAGGTATTCCATCCACCGCATCTGCCTCCCGGACAGATGCTTCTGCGTATCGAAGAATTCGAGAGCTTTGTGGTCTGTGACCACATTGATTTTGTATCCTTGAAGCTTATCCTCCCACTTAAGAAGGGATTCAAGGATCGCGAGTGTTTCTTGTTCGAACACTCGGTAATTCTGCTGAGCAGCAGTGAACTTTTTGGACATAAAGCCAGCGGGTCTACATGTATCCCATGTAGGCCCTTGTCCATACATTGCTCCCAATCCGGAGGTGGATGTGTCGCAGATGACCCAAATAGGGTCATCCTTTCGCAGGTCGATGGGTTTAAGTACCGGTGTCTTACTGCACAGGTACTTTATTTGGTCAAATGCCTTCTGACGGATCGGTCTCCATTGAAATGACTGTCCATCGGCAGTCATTGTGGCTAGTGGTCCAGTGTAGTTGGCCACTTCTGGTAGGAAGTGGGCAATGTACTGGATGAGACCAAGGAACCGTTGCACGTCATTGTACGACCGAGGGGTTCTCCAATCCCTCACGACATGCATCTTGGCCTGCACAACATGGATGCCTTTCCCGTCTATCATGTGCCCCAGACAGTCCAACTCTGCAGCATAGAGTTGCACCTTTTCCTCTTGCAGATAAAATTCGTTGTCCTTCAGTTTCTCAAACACGAGACGAAGATGTTCTTCGTGTTCTTCGATGGAGTCACTGAAGACGAATATGTCGTCGAGGTACACATGCACAAATCTTCCGATGTAATCTCGGAAGATGAATGTCATCAGCGTTTGAAACGTCGCGGGGGCATTGCAATCCCCAATTTGCATTATGCGACTGTAGAATGTTCCGAAGACTGTAGCGAATGCAGTCTTCTTCACATCTTCATCGGCTATGAGTATCTGCTCGTAGGCGTTGGTAAGATCGATCTTGGACCGATACTGCGCCTTGGCCACATCATTTCTGATGTGGTCTTGGTCGGGAAACGGAGTAACGTCCTTATAGGTGTTAGCATTCCGTTTCCTGAGGTCAATGGCTGTCCGAAGAGACTTGTTCTTCTTTGGAATACACAGCATCGGTGCCGCTTCATGGGTAGCAGTGGGTACCCACCATCCTGCCTCCGTATACTTCTTAATTTTATCAAGAAGTTGCACACGGAGGTAGTCTGGGCACTTCGGCAGATAATACGCATGCCGCTTGTTGGGCTCCACCAGCGGAATGTGATGCTGTACCTCCCTTCGAGGAGGTAGCTTTAGTGGTTGATCCCGAAATACGTCGGCGTATTTAGAGAACCACTCCTTCCACAATGGAGGGACATCGTCGTCGGTGTACCTAGGTACCCTAGTCGGGTTTGGGGACAACTTCTCGCGAGACGTTGTCTGTTTGTGTCCCCGCAGTGGAACCTGTTGCTGTAATTCCACTGCGTCCATGAGACTATTCAATTTCGCATTGAGAGTCTCATTGGATACCTTCCGCACTTGGAATGCCTCCTTAGCTGCATTCCTTACTGCGTGCTCTGCAGAGTACCGTCCAGATTGTATCTGGATGCGGAAACATTTGTTAAATGTTTCCACGGCTTTCTCTGCTCGCTTTCTCTTACGGACCCCAATCTTGGGTCCGAGCTTGCCCTCCTTCACAAATTTGGGCAAGTTCTTCAAAAAGCGATCCACCACCAGCTCATTCTGCTGGTGGTGTCCTACTATACTCTCTAACTCCTGGACCGTTAGAGAGTCCACTACAGGCATCATTACCGGAAACTCATCCGGTAATGTCTTCCACTTCATTCGACGATCTCGCTTTGCGTCATCGTCTTCCACTTCCCGCACTGTAGTGCGAGATTCCTCCTTCGACCTTTTCTTTACTCTGATCCACCGCCGTTCCTTATTTTCCACTGGCGGTGGTTCTGGCCTTGTCCAACGCGTCTCTTTGTTATCAACCGGTACTTCTGCCGGTTGACTGTCATTCTTTTTCCCACACGCTGGTTCTTGAGTACTCTCATCTTGAGTACTCTCCGTAGCGGACAGCGCCGCCAATCGTGCGTTCCTCTCCTCGAACTCTTCCACTGTCATCAGCAGTGGTTCATTCGACCCCAAATCCGTGGATACTACTGGATTATCGAACTTGTCATCTGGGTCCTCCCAGACGGTTGTCTTCGGTACTGACATTCTTCTTCTCATCCTCTCTGTTGGTACCGCTTTCCGCACTTGCTATTCGCTTGTTCAGGGTCTCAGCATGTGCTTACGTGCCATAACTGCGCGTTCCTCCCCCTCGGTGAGAGACTTCCACCTCTCACCTGTTCGCTTGATGATCAAGCAATCGTGTTGGGGGTCGACCATGATCCCCATCTCAGCCATCAACGGTTTACCGATGATAGCATCATAGCGACTGAGATTCGCTATGTCAAGATAGTGCTTCCGTACCTGAACTCCAGGTACGGATATATCAGCACGGGTTCCAAATCGTATGGAACCCCGGGATCCTGACAACCCCAATTCCACTTGCAACGCTTTGCGCAAGCAGAATTTGGGCCACCGATGTACGGTGCAGAAGTCATTGGACACTGCGTTTGCAGTGGACCCTGTGTCGAACAGTGTGAACACGTCGACACCGTTGATTTTCACCAGTTGCGTAATCAACTTGGTGCGTTGAGGATCGTCTTTCAGACGATCCTGTACTTCCTCATTTGTGACTATTGCCGTTGCGATAGTCACTGGTTCCTCCGTTGCGATGATCGCACCCATATATATGGGTGATGGACTGCGAGAGGTAGCTCGTGCCACCGCAGGCGGTGTGTCGAACCCGCTCATTCGCATTTGATGAGGCTGAATGTCAGCTTCATCCTCACCTTCCTCCCATTGTTCCGCCTCTTCTGGCGGTTCGTCAAGTTCTTCTTCCTCGAAGAACTCGATGTACTCTCCATCATCATCAAAAGCATCTACTGGCGACATGGCCCGTAGTTGCACCACATCTCTTTCCTGATGGGCATGGTCATGCTCATCCGCCCCTTCCATGTGTTCATCAAGTGCATCCTCCGTGTCATCCACAATCGTTCGCGTAGCATAGACCTGAGTCCCCGCAGGTCTGGGCTTACGATCGTCGCACTCATTTGAGTAATGAGGGCCTTTGCAGATGTAGCACGTTATCCCCGGTTGTACCAGGGGGTGAGTACTCGCATGACGAGTACTCTGTGGTGTGGTTCCTCTGCATAGGGGAACCGATTGTCGCGGAGCAGGGGTACGGCTTTCACTCGCTCTACCGCCACCCTGTGATGGGGTGGTTGATGACCGAGTATTTCCTCCCTGGGGTTGTGACTCCGCACGACTCCTAGCTCGGGTAGGAGCGGAGGATGACCTCCTTACCAGTCTGAACCTGGTACGGGATTGTTGTGCACCCCCATGTCCCACTGGGCGGGTACCAGTGAATAGGGGTGCCCGTGGTTGTGTAGTACTGTGTAATGCAGTACTCGTTTTGGCTCGTTCATGAGCCTTTCGTTTGTAACGAAGTTTAATCAACTTCGTGTCCTCTGCAATACGAGCAGCCGCTACTATAGTAGTGGTGTTTGACGTTTCCGCCGTAATCCCTTGCGAGAGGATTTTATCAAGGATGTCTGATGGAAGCCCTTCCATCAGACATGTCTGGAATGTATACCGATCCGGAGGGTGTATCATTCGTGACGCTAGCCGTGCTAGCGTCTGATAGTAGTCCTTGGTATTCGTTCGATACCGAGCTGTTTCAAAACGCTCAGTTGCATCTTGAATGGCAGTTTCATGTATGAAGTAGTGATATAATCCCATCACTACTTCGAGGAGAGTCCACGTCCGTTTCCGGCGATGTACTCCCTCCACATTATCCTGCACCCATCTCCCGGCTTCACCATGGAGATGATAGCAGAAATGCGAGACTCGAAGGCTTTCGAGTCCCGGACCTCCTAGACGACTGATCCGTAGCCATCTAAACATGGCATACAACCAGTCCTCGAACTTCTCGAGGTCTCTTCCTCCAGACCAGCTGTCTGGGTCTTTCACCTTGACAACCTGTAATTTAATAGACGGGTCGTCTGGAACAATTGACTCTCCCAATTGTTCCTCAATCCACTGGGCGTACTTCTTCCTGACACTATGGTTATAGTGTCGTCGCCTCTTTCATGGGTCGATTGTATATGGGTTCACCACCGATCGTTGTCGGTGGTTGCGTTGGGGTCCCACTGGGTCACCCGACGCACTCTCCTCGCTTTCATCACTGTAGTACAGCTGGATAGCTGTACTCCCAGTCGCATCCGTTCTGTCTGACCCATTATCATCTCCATCACCATCATCTCCATTCGGAGGGGGTCCGCTTCCTCCTCCTCCTCCTCCACCTCCTCCATTCCGTCGAGAAGATGGTCCACCATGGCTTCCACCATGGTTACTGTGAGGAGCTGACCGTGGCTTCTCTGGTTGGCGACGACCCTGGTCATTGGCAGATGGATGCGGTGGACCACCGTCAGGGGGTCCACCAGCGTTTCCGGATGGATTCTGAACTTCCATCCATCGAGGGGCAAAATCGCGATCCTCTTCAAAGTCGCCATGGGCATACCTGAGAGTGGTCTCACTCTCTTTCAGTGGCTCTCCAGATAATGCAAGAATGGCCGACTGGTGTTGCCAGTAGGTCTTTACTTGCGCTAGCCGCTCTGGTGGCCATACATCGTAAGGGTACCCGTCGGGGCTTAACCATCGTACCCCTTGGCTCACGATGTGCGTATGACCTTTGGTATTAAGGTCATTATTCCGACGCTGCTGCAGGTGAACTCGTTCCTCATCGGTGTCACCGATGTAGAGTCCTGCTACCCTCCGTTCACCACCAGTAACTGCTGGTGGTGTTAGAGGTCTTGTTCGATAATCCTCCAACGTTTTGGTAGGATTATTTCGAAACCATCAAGCGATGTGAGTGTCTTGACTCGTGTCTTGCACTCGGTCCAGCTTGCGTTGCCCTTGTGTGGAGGTACCCACATGTGCATACCGGTTCCGGTTCACCGGTATTCCTGCGAATGGGGCAGTCGCTATAGGAGTACGCTGTACTGGCGTGCTCCCTCTTGCGGCTTGATTCCTCTGCAAAACTTCGTCGCGTTGTTGGGCAAACAACTCGAGTAATTCCTTTCGGTCCTCCTTCGGGACATGCAACATTGCTTCAATCCATTGCTGGGTGACCTCCTTGAGCTGCTCTGGCGTATCCTCTGCGGGGGATACCCTTCCTGCTGCGGGAGGGGAAGTAGCTCGCTTCTTCCCTTTACTTGCAGCCTGTAGTTTGGCTTGCTCAATTACAATCTGGTGCTGTCGTGCTTCCTCTTCGAGCCGTTGAATCCGCGTTGCGGATTCACGTTGTTCTCGTTTTGCTTGCTCTATGGCTTTGGCCAGCACCTTTTGTTGAGTCGACCCGTCGACTCGACCTTGGTGTCCCACACTTTGTTGGACACTTGCACGTACTCCGAACCCCGGAGTACCCATTGGCATAAAGACATGCGGTGCGGCACCGAAGTTCAGTGCCACTTGCCTGGGCGGGCTCTCTGGTGCTCTGATCATTCTTGGTAACAAGAATGGACAAGGTGCACCTCCTTGTGTCCTTTGGCTTGTGTTGGACCTCACTTCATCTACACTTCGTGCAGGTGAGCCGCGCTCCCGACTACCGGCTTCCGGTGATCTCACGGGCGGCACGGTGAACCTGCCTCTGTCTGCGTTTCGGAAATTTTCACTTGCTGGAGAGGGATTGTGATCGCCCTCCCTCTCGTCCTTGTCTTCCGTACGCTTCTTGACCACTGACCGCTTGCCAGTGGTCTTTTGGTTGCTGTCGGTATCTTGGGCACTGCTGTTAGTAGTGCCCTCCTGCTGTAGCGCCCAACTGCGCGTCTTTTTTGCTGTAGTTGTCGCTGTAGTCATTCGACAATTCTTGAATTCTCTGGGTTGTTAGCGTATTGGTTTCCACCAATATATAGACTCTAATTACGAGGTTTAAAAAAGTGTAACTTACGGGTCGTCCAATAAACCAGACCAACTATATATTGGTAGTTTATAGACAAATAAGAGTAAGTTAAACATTATGTAAGGGGGCGCGGGTATTTATACGCCGTGCCTAGCTACATATTTAGACAAGATAGTTACACTTGTAATGTGAAGGTCAGCCTCTGTGATGTTTCTGAAGATAACATTCAATATGTTGCAGTGAAGGAAGGGTCAAAAGCTGAATATGCAGAACTTTGCTACCTTTTTCAGATGGAGAAGGATCAGACTACGCATACACTTGCCATGGTATCTATTTACTTCAATCCTGACCCTCTCATCCACACCAAGTCTTTGGATGTTCTGCACATATGGGTGATGAGGAGCTGCATGTTATCAATGCAAGGTCTATATTGGAGGTTATTGCTTCACCCATAGAGGTTTCAGTGCTGATGAACTAACACATCCTGAGTTCTTTGTCCTCAAGTGGATGAGCATCAGCAGCACTTCTCCTCCAGTTGATGTAGAGCGTCAAGTGGACATAGAGGATGAGGATGACTTATGATTGAATGCAGCAATCAGTGTCAGCTTGGAGTTGCATTGGCTCTGTCCAGCAGACAAGCACCTGTTGGAATCTATAAGTAAGGACCCCCTGTGACTTCATTTACTCTTGCTGTTCTGCTCTTGGGTTGGAGGACTGAGAGTCCCCGGCAGCGATGCAGGGCTCTGACACATTGATTTACAGGAATACTTTCAACTAACATCAAATCTGTCCTCATAAACTGCCCTTGTCTGTTCCTCCTGCTTATCAATCCCAGAGACCCCCAAAGCCACATTCTACCATGGTTTCGACTTCATCAGATGTGCCTCCCCTATCTTCCACTTTGGGTTTGTCCTTGGTGTCCCTACTCAAACAGGCCTGACTAGCGATGTGTCGCAATTGTCTTCACCCCTTCTGTCAGTTGTAGTGGGTCCTTCTCACTCCATCCTCCAGTGCTGTTCTGCTCCCCATACCCAGAAAAAAAAGTCCACAGGAACAGTCACTGATTTCTCTGGCCTGGGTTCTGCTTTGTCTGTTGGATCGAATTCAGAGGAGAAATCATTGAAGAGGGCCCATCTCATATTGCCTGAAATTGCAATTGTGTACACCATCTCCAGTATGCAACCAGTGAGTACCACAATGCTTAGAGAAGAGAAGTGTGCTATTGAGGAACAGGAGAAGGATTGGCAATGGAAGGTTGTGAGAAGAGCGCCATCGTTTTTTTCAATGCAGCCAAACATCAATGAGGAATGTCCAATGAGTCCTACAGGGAGCCATCCTTCACAGGTTACTTATTCCAAATTCATCACCTCTCACTTGAGGGAAACACAAAACTAAACTGCAAAGCGTGGAGAATGGTCAGCAGCTAAAGAGTGGACTTGTAAACATCAGTTTATGGTACAACAGGTAAGTTTTTTTTGTTGTCTCTTTGTCAACTAATGATTGTCATAGAATAAACTCATCCAGTGGAACACTGGCAATCACATCATTATTGCTCTTTTCAAAATAGAATGGACAACTGCCTTTTTGAGAATTGTGTTTTTTTTTTAGAAGCATTCACTTTTTGCTTGTACCTCAGTCAGGACACCATGGACTTTGATAAAAATTACATATAGTTACTTGTAAGACCAAGCTGTAGATGCTCACAGCAAAAAAATTCCAAAACTCAAGCATGTAAAATTTGGCCTGTCTACCAGCCCTTTTCAATCACTGGGAGGAGATGACAGCACTTGGGGACAAGCTGAAGGGCTATAGAGACTCTGAGTAACATTACTGAGATGCAAGGGTGGTGCATAATACATAGAGAAAGTGTAACACAACAATGGATGAACATCAACCAAAGTCATATGATGGTTGATTTCAGGATATCTGTTTGTATTGTGGTACAGCTCTCACAGCTCTCTAATATAGCTGCACATCTGAGCAATGTAATATAAAACATATTACTAACTTACTGCATCCTTGCATGACCTGTTTAGGGAATGACGTGGGTACCCTGCAGGTGCTTTTCTGCTGATCTGCACCCATATCCGCAGCATACAGGCCTGCCAAAATGGGCATGGGCACAGTGATGCCCACGGATACTCCTCTATGTGTACAGAACTCGATATATTATGTTACAAGTACTTAGTCAACATGAATGAGATCCCATCCATCCTCTAAGTCAGGTTCCTCCTCTCCGACCACAATCTCTGGCTCTGCTTTTACAACTCGAACAACATCCTCATCTTTTACAAGTCCAGCAAGGCTCCAGGAGTTGAGGCAGAGCAATGCACGAACAGACTGGACAGACAGCCAACTACGCACATGGGAGAGGAGTAAGCAACCCTTACTGAACAGATGCTTGACATCAACAGAAGGAGCTAGCATCATAACATTAGCACCTGTACACTGCATGAACATAAGAAGCATACCTGGAATTGTGAGATAGTCCAATGCCATTCTCAACAGCTGAGGATAAGCATAGTGGTGCTCAATCCACCAGAGTAGGACATTATCAGGTTTTTCACGTGGTTCTTTGAGGTATCGGCTGATTTCGTTGTTAGTATTGGATGATGTATTGGGTTGGAGGGGTGAATCATCATTGAGGGTGTCAAAAAACATTCATAGACTCCTTTTTCTGCTTTTATAGGTTGGTTACTTAGCTCAAAAATGAATTATATAATTGCCCCATACTGAATTGGCCAGTAGCTGGCTACCCAATACTTCTGGGTCATTGTCCTGATTGTCAACAGAGAGATCAGCATAAGAGCGCTCAAACTTGTCTCACAGAATACTTTCTGAGCGCTCTATCCAATCCCTTTCCCAACCAGCCTTTGTGAAGTAATGTAGCTTTCGATAAGGGTGGAGGACTAGTCCATGTTAGAGCTTGGGAGAAAGGTCACTCATTGTGATGTGGTAAGTCTCTGCATGATCCATTAGAGAATAATAGCGATTTAATGTCTTTTTGGCTATTCCAAGTGATGCGCAAATAGCTGGATTGAGTGATTGGTTGCGAATGTGGTTAGTAAACTCTGTGTCAATTCGGTCCATAGCTGGGATAACAGAGGCCAGGTTTGGAACAGAATGAGAAAAAAAAGGAGTGGCATCCTTGAGAAGAGTAAGTATAGCCACATCACGTGTCAACTGACTTACTTTCAGGACATGACACAGCTGCTCTACTATTTCCCACTCTCGGCGGTTCAATTCATAACAGTGTAAGTTGTTTTCTTGATCACTGGCAAATGTTTTGATCATGTCCTTGTGGTCATAGACAAATTGGCACATATCATATGTGGAATTCCATCATGTGTGAACATTGGTATAAGCTGTATTGGGAGCTTCAAGTGTTCAAGTACCTTCTCCCATTCAGGAAGAAGGATTGTTGAGGAATTTATAGTGGCGTAGGCAAGTTTCCATAGCTTTGAAACCATCAGCACGACCAGTGGTGCTGCTGAAACACTCACCTTAAATAGGGCATGCTTAATTGGTTTTATGGCTTCCAACAGCTCCTTCCTTTCTTCTTCACTCAATGCCTCCACCTCATCAACCCAACCATCTAGATCATCCTCTTCTTCATCGTCTGCACCCTCATTCATAGTTTGACTTTCCTTGAGCTCAACTTCCATCACCTGATCAAGCTCATCACTTTCTTCACCACACTTTTTCTTGATATCAAATTGCTTTAGGAACGACTTTGCAATTAGGTTCACAACATGCATGAAGCAGCATGTACAATTAACCTCAGAGAAGTCCTCAAGACTAAGCTCGAGTTCTTGAACCACTGTGTCATTGTTGGATGCATTGTCCAGGGTGACATTCAGAATCTATATTCTGGTTAGCAACAGCAAATTTACAGTTGTTTTACTAACCTTGTGGGCAATTCCGAACTTTTCTAGGGTCATTTTAAACGCAGCAGCCAGATTGATACTGCTATGAGACTGATTGTATTAGTAAGTGGTTCTCTTTCTGATCGCAATCTCACCTTGGCAACCTCAACAACATCCAGGACAAGTGATACAGGCTGGCCATCTGTCTGAAAGTGGACTGTAATACCAACAAATGCTTTGTGATTGGGAGATGTCCATGCATCAGTACAGAAGTGTAAGTCTCCTTCATACTCCCTTAGCATCTTGGCAATACGTGATTGCCACTTCACAAACACACACTTGACATTGCATAACACCATCTTGGCCGATGGAAGATGGTAACTAGGACAACTGGTCTTCATCAGTGACTTAAATCCACAATCCTCAACCAATGCGAATGGACAAAAGTTTTCTGAGAACCATTGTACAATCTCAGCACTGTATTCGAGTCAGTGGGGTATAAATGAAGGTCACTTTACAAACCGAGTTTCAGTCTTGGTATGCTGACAATGTGAATAGGTGACTTTGCCCTTTCCCTTTAGTTCCAAAGCCATGGTAAGTGACCCACTCTGCCTCATTGGTTTAGTGACATTCTCCCTTGTGTCATTAGCATCTGCGGCTGCTTTTGCTGTTTCCCAAACTTCATGTCCCCAGGATTTGCATGCTTGTACATGGTGAATCAGGTTTGATGTTGAATTTCAGTCTCGAGTGTCAAGGTAATGTCAAACAGAGTGGCTGCAACCTTGACCAAAGCATTTAAACATGTGGCAACAATGCCCATCATGAGTCTGAATTTCAGGAATGGGATGGAAGAAAGCATAAACAGGTGCATTCCACCCTTTCATCAAGCAGGCTCAAGAACAGTAAGAGTTCAATTAAATGATAGGACTGCTGAACTTACTCAGTTCAGCTTCAGCACTCTCACCAGGCTGCTCAGGGGCAACAGCATCCTTCATGTCACCTTCAACATCAACTTCAACAACTTCAGTGTCAGAGAGGTGGTCGTTGTCTTAAGCATTGTAGTTTTCCTCTGTTTTGGAGCTGGGACTTCGGTAGGTGGCACTGAGGTTGTTGTGGGGTTTTTCTTGACAGTCCATTTAGGTGTGGCTAGTGAGTTCTTGGCTGCTGAATCCATTTGAGCTCGCTTTGCTGTGGTTGCTGACTGCGCTTCTTCAGGCTGTGCCTTGCATTTTGCTTGTTCGTGACGCTGATGTGGCATTGCAGATGGTGAATTAGAAAACAAGGATTCGGATTTCAGATTTGTAACTGTTATATAGTAAATAATTTGACAAGTCACGACAAACAAGTGGAATAAACAATGTCTCAGCAAACAAGCAAAGACTCAACAATGCCAGTGATGTATTACTAGATTTGATTTTTGCATTGCTGAGGCCACTGCAGATGCCTGATGTGCCCGATATGGATAGCAGATAGTAGATGCCATATCTGCACCTGCACCTGTAGCTTATCTAACCATGTATCTGTGCGGTGATAGGCTGGTTTTTGTTCCAGACCTGAAATCTTTCGATTCGGCACTACCAGCCTCTACATAAATGTGGGAAAGACTCCTGCAGAGGTACAACCATCTGCTGGAAGTGTTCTATTGTGCAGCTGGGAGTAACAAGCCCGCTGAACACTCAAATAGACCAAATATAGACTAGGGTTGAGATGAATGAGATGGTACTTGACAGTGCTACCTTATTGTATCTGACTTGAAGCTAAGACAAGTGCCCACGGCGGTATGCTAAGAACGGTACACCTGATTGAGAGACAGGGCTCGCGGACTTAACTAAATACACCTGGATTCACCTAAAGAGAAAATACACCATATAGAGAATATCGACTAGTCCTACAAGACATACTTAGAGAACCCAGCAGAGACACAGAAGGGATCTGCGTTGAAACATCCGAGTAGGCTAGCTGAGTTAGCCGAGTTCAGATAGTCGTAAAGATCAACATCGCGGATCCTCGAGTGAGGTAAATGCGTAACATGCAACTTGGTTACATCACTGGAAAGCTAGATATGTTTGCTAGAGCATACGAGCCTCAGTGGAGACATTGAGAGACAACCTAGAGAAAACCTGGGTGGACGGGTTCATTGAAACTTGCCCAGACCTAACGCACTGCATGGATCCTTCGTGATCATATGCATCTGACTCAGATTCAATAGAGTTGAGTCATTTTTAAGTCACCAGCTGACTCACCACTGAGCAATTGTTTGTACTAGTAGTTGAAAGTAGTTAAAATTAGCCACAGCGGGACTGTATAAAAGGGCAGTAGTTAGTAGTGTACAGCAGAACATAGAAACCCAGTAGAGAATACATTGTGCTTCAGACTATAAAAACTCTAAGTACCTTAAGGGAACACAGTTCAATAAAAAGTCACCAGCGGAGTTCTTAGTAACTTGTCCCTAGACTTAGTACCTACAGTGGAACAGTCCAAACCAAGTCCTCTCCCATCTCTGAGATCAGTACCTCAAGGGAAACTTCTCCTTTCTCACTCAGTAGTACCTTATAGGGAACCTGCCACTTGCTGCTTAATCAAGTAGCCCCGCTTCGAGTCTACACCGCTCGTTTTGGCTTGTTTCAAGTCACCCATAGATAGCTTGTGATTGGAAGAGCCTTCTGTAGTCGGGAGAACTTCGCTTAGTCAGTAGTTAACGCCCCATGGGACTTCGAGACTTTTTATAGAAGTTTCAAGTTTTAGTAATTCATTTCTCTAGTCTCCAAACTTGAAAGGAATACCTTAAAAGAGGTGTTTGGGTGTTGGATTTAGTGCTTGCATTGTGTGTGTGTGTGTGTGTGTGTGTGTTAGTGTGAGTTGGTGTCAGCATCAGCCCATTTTGAGCACTTCCATTTCCAGTGCAGTCAGCTGCCTCAGACCATGAGGTTCCTTTTCAGTGGGTATGCTGATCCGTGTCTCTGCCTAGACCTGTTCTGGCTGAGATATGACTGCAAACAGCCAGGCTGAGGATGATTTTTTCGAGGTTGGATTTTGTGATTTCTTTGCTATGGGCATCTGCAGCTTGGTCTTACAAGGAAGTATATGTAATTTTCATTAAAATCTATGGAGTCCTGACTGAGGTACAAGCAAAAAGTGACTGCTTCTAAAAAAATACAATTCTCAAAAAGGCAGTTGTCCATTCTATTTTGAAAAGAGCAATAAGGTGTCATGATAGGCCAGATGTAGTTCCTGCCCCATTGTCCCAATTCAGCATTGGCAGCACTTTTAACACTGACGCCAGTCCCAATGACCCCACCCATATCTACACTACTCTTTGCTCCTCCATCTTTGGGAAATGGAACTGTGCTACTGCCCCCACCAAAATATCTGCGAATGCAAATGACTTATATGCTGTATGTTCCTCATTCCAAAAGAGGTGCTACTACACCAACAACAGCAAATGTAACTCTCATATCTTGTCTCAAGGTGGAATAATAGCAAAGTACTCCCCCTCTTCCACCATGACTACCCATGGCTCACAATCTGGATCCAGAACCAACGACTGTACCCCTCCCCAGCTCTGCTCTCCCAAGTGTCTTGATTCATACCCTGTTTCCTCACGTGTTGGATGGGAGACTTCCTCATTCCTCATATCCAATTCCCCAACTGAGAGTCTATCAGAAGATGAATACAAGATGAAGAGGTGATGAGCATCTGTCCCCATTGCTTGCATGATGGCAGGGAAGAAGCAAGTTTCCACCTTTGGCAGATCCTTCAGAAATCGAAGTGGAGGGAGAGGAAGGGTCCTTGATGGACTAGTCAAGGAGTTGTGTTGCAGAGGAAAGGGAGATGTTCTGTGAAGGGACTGCTCTTCTTGGTCCTGAAGAGATGGAGGCAGAGTGGGAAGGTGTCACACGATAAAATTGTTTAGCAGGTTTCTTGGTCAGAAGGCACAAATAGGGCAGCGGAC
>QLOY01003939.1:0-20993 GCA_003313965.1 Megacollybia marginata
GAGCGCTCTTTCCAAAGTCGTGTGAGTGTGAAATGTCAAAGGAAGCTTCGTGTGAGACCTCAGACCTATGTGCATAGAGCCCAAGTCCTCTGCCTGTTAAGATAATCATCATTCGCGTTGTGGAGTAAATGTATAGGCTTCAGGCTCCACAACCTCAACCAAGTCATGCAACACGTTTCTAACATCGTGCACGGCCGTTGGTTTCCGGACTCCCAGAAAGCGGGTACCTCACAAGTCATGTCATTGACGCGTCAACAGTTCGAGATCCAGGGCCCAGACTTACAGTGGAATGATAGTAGAAGATATTTGCGTGAAAGGTCATTCAATCAACAATTACTTGCGAAAAAATTAGTCTGAATGTTCTAACGAGTTGTATGTCCTTTTATATACCATAGACACACATACTATTTTTCCAAAAGGCAGACACTTTCTTCGTGAGGAGTCGGTTTTAACCGGTCGAACGTGAAGTTCTAGACCGACCGATTAGATGCTTTGAAGTTTGATGAGTCTGGAAGATTGGAGCACTGGCGAAGCATCGGACCATGAGGAACAACAGGAACCTCCCATGGAAGGGGTCATCGAACTGTCAACACTTTCGGAAGTGTGTGAGGTATTGAGTCGGAGAAGAAAGCTCGGCGAAGAAAGATCAAGCCGAACAAAGGAACCAACATGAGACTAGGAAAGTTGCATACTCCTAGTGACCTTCGGGACCCAGACTTCTTGGCTAAAGGCGTCGGGGGTCTGATGGACAGCATGGAACATCTGACGAGAATCAACCAATAAGGATAGAGTCAAACATTTAGTCTCAATGTGCAGATAGGGGTGTGAGCAAGCAAAAATACATTGGACAATGGTACCCGTGTGGGCTGTCATGAGCGTGTACCTTGAAAAGGTCGAGAATCTTTGAAATGTTATCTCCGCCAGCAGATATATATGTTCATTTTCTGAGGAAGATCCACTTAAGTTAACGAATTGCATCATCGACTTCTTTGGCAACGGCGCGTCGGCGGAATTCGTCTTGTCGCCCTTAGAATTATAACTGGAAATATCACGATCAACATTTTTCCATCAGAAAGTGCTTGTATCAAGTACTAGTACACCATGATGCAAAGCAACACCATCTGCAACCGTCAACACATTTAGACAGCTCCGTTAAAATAGGTGGAAATGAAAGCATACAAAAACAGTATAGCGATAAATGAAAAAGTGATGTAACCAGTGCAAGTCACGCGGAACGATGCTGCTGTCTCAGTTGGTTACCCTTGACAGCGGTAACGAGTTTCGGTCACAGAGCCTGAAGATACAATTCAGATGGTGTACTAGTAGTCAGCCGAAGAGAGGGAAGCACACGATGTCAGGCTCCGAGTGTTTCTTGGCGGTGATGGCACCAAGTCGACCGGATCGTCTTCTCAGGATGTCCATCGTACTAGGTGGATTTGTTCAAATATTAGACTAAGAGGCGGTCGGTGACCCGATGCTTATATAGTGTCATATTTGTCTCGGCGTGCGAATGGACCACTAGGTGATCGCTGCCAAATAAGGCGTATCTGTATCTAGACATTTTTGAAATGTTTTTTAGGAGTAGTCGGTATGTGTCGTTGCTGGACACACTGCAGCTAGGGATCAGTACTATGTATGTATGAGTCAACTGTGGCAGCACGCCTACAACTTGAGCCTGTTCTAGTCCAGAGTTCCAATTAACCACTTGGCCAGAATCTCATAGTCGTTAGAAAGAACAAGTCCAGCCAAAGTAGCGTCAACCAAGGGGGTTCTGGCTTTGTAATAGGTAATACCGGGTCTAGTTTTTTTCCAATTCCAAGCCGCCCGCAACCCAACCGGTGTTCGGGATTACCGGTCCGGACCCCCATGCAGGTATTGCATGATCACGAGACACGCTCGTAATTGAATTCATGGCAGTCAGCCAGCGAACATTACAATCCCCTGAAGACGCGATTCCTCCTGTTGCATAGGTATCTCGTACTAATACAGGTTGGTGTCTTTGTAACTTGATAGATCTCCTTCTGCTGCGGAAGAGAACACGCGGCGGTTGCGTGTTCGGGTAGCCACCACAAAGCGTCCAACTCTCCATTTTGGCAATCTGCACCCCAATCTATGAAGAGCGTCTATCTTTCTCATGCAGTTTTTCTCTGTCTTGGCCAGCTTGTCACCAATCTCGTACACCCCGCAGTAGGAAGTGGGGCATATACATCTCCTTTTTACATCATAATAGCGGCCGCAATCCTATCATTGGCCTATCTCTACGATGCTCCGTCTGAGCGTGTATAGCATTTCAAAGCGGTATCAGTACGTTTTCATGACATCTAGACGATGCCATTATGTGGTACGACCCTCTGGTGCGGGTAGTATTATCTGATTTCCTCAGGACATTTTCCTCCAAAAGACGCTTAACACGTCTTCTGCGAAGCCCCGTTGGTGCCGGAGATGACATGGATTGACTCAATGATCACCATAGTGGCGTTGAAGTGAGCATGCTTTTGATTCGTCGGTCTCATCAATGCCGATCTTCTGTAGCCTCGTTCCCGCTGCTTGACAACAGTGTGTACCCGAAACTTTCTCACATCAGAGCTCGTTCGGTTCCAAATTTAACAATATATTTTATCGTTCAATTTTCCCTAGACGCGACCCCGCCCAAAAGCGCGGGTCTGGGATAACATTTTACTAATCTTCCGCTCTTCCCATCCAACGAACTGGCTGCAAACAGTGCCTGAGGTTAGCATGAGACTGCACGGGAAGCAGCATATGTTTTTCGTTCTGTTGAAATTCTGTTTTCTAAATGCGTAGTGCCCATCGTGGCATCCACTATCTGATTACCTGAAAGAGAGACTGCTTCTCCCTTTGATGAATTTAACCAGCTATGTCTGCCTCCACAAGACAGGATTTTCCGATGTATTCGGTTTCACACCTTTCATTTTGTCCTTTGCAATGTGTTGGAATGTGAGCCAGTGACGCTGAGGTATTTTGCTCTTATTATCCTCATTGTAGAGTCAGAAAGTTTTATTCTGGACAATTCTTCAGATATACGCCTAATTACTGGCAGCCGGGCTAAACGTTTCAATCTAGACTTTTCTGTTATTAACCGAATGCAGCTAGACGAATCGCAGCCAACGAAATCTTGTAGGACACTTCTTGTAAGATCCAGAACATGAGAATGTTACGGAACAGACGCGCGTCATTTCTGGGTGAGTGGTACGGCCGGTACAGGTTAAATTGGGAGATGTCGAGATAGCCCACTCTGAAAGATTTGGAAGTTTATCTTCCGGCCGCATTGGGGATTTTTCGACACTGCCGAGGTACTGCGCTTGTGTCACAGTGTCAGTGACCTGAATAAACATTGCGAATATCATAGCCCCAAACCCTGGAAACTGGATCAGTAATATCTTTTCCCGTGCAATATAATTGCAGTGTAAGTGGGTTCTAGCGCTCAATCGCTGGGTCTTTTCCAATTTTGTCTTAGTCTCTAGTAAACTCACATGCACAGCATTACGGCGCTCATATCTAGATGAAATTTTAACAGCATCTTTCCCAGCTGGTCTCACCCTCGACTCTTTCACAATAGTGACTCAAATAATTCGGCACACATTTCTCGTATATATCATGCTATTTATTCCAAATGCCATAGCTGCTCCCATCGAATATGGTACTATGCCAATCCTATCAGTCATCTTGTCCAAGACCTGACGATTTAGATAATCAAATAGCCACCCAATCCATGTACGTCTCTTTCTCCCTTGATATTCTTCTTCTCATACAGCCAAGCCTTCTAGATGAACGTTGTAGCCTTTGGCCCATCGAGGAATATGTGCTCGCCAAGTGTTCGTGGTGGCTTCTTAAGAAGAATGCAATCTCTCAGAGCACCCCCCAGTCCGGAACGACTCATAACCACCCAATCCATGTACGTCTCTTTCTTCCTTGATATTCTTCTTCTCATACAACCAAGCCTTCTAGATGAACGTTGTATTGGCCCAATCGAGGAATATGTGCCCGTCAAGTGTTCGTGGTGGCTTTTTCAGAAGAATGCAATCTCTCAGAGCACCCCCCAGTCCGGAACGACTCATAGCCACCCAATCCATGTGCGTCTCTTTCTCCCTTGATATTCTGCTTCTCATACAACCAAGCCTTCTAGATGAACGTTGTATTGGCCCAATCGAGGAATATGTGCTCGTCAAGTGTTCGTGGTGGCTTTTTAAGAAGAATGCAATCTCTCAGAGCACCCAGTCCGGAACGACTCAGATAAACAACAAGGCAAATAATACACGCCAAGATATCGCACCAGTAGCGTCCAAACTCTGGCCGAGTCTCCGCTAACACTGCGGCTGGTCAGACCGGTCAAGTGTAGGAACTAATCTGAGTCCGGGGGACCTGGACGAGTCTTCGTCAGGTAGCTACGTTATTAGCATTAGTAAACAGAGAATTCTTATTCTCCCAGTGGTTTTACTGCTTTTGGAACACGAACTGTTGAGAATCGGTTAGCAAGCAGTCAAAGATTATCTAGCAGGGCCGGATTAGTATTGACATGGACACTGCTCAGAGGAATTTGTGGTAGTGATAGACTTGAAGTTCAATCAGGTATATGAAAGATACTTCTGCGTAAATTTCCAGCTGCCTCTAGACTAAATCAAGACACGCGTACAGGCTTGATACTCTTGCTGGTCGTTTAGCGTCTCCCAAATTGATGCATGGATAGAACTAGCGCATTGGCGAGACAACGACTGCCAGTGGTGGTGAAGAGGAGTCGGGTAACACATAACTGATGCCATCTCAAATCAAAGAATCCGATATCATGAAGTGACAGGGAGAAATCTCCGAGTTTGAATCTGACTTCGGGCGCTAGTCTATCGTGGTAAGTGCTTCTCGTTGAAACGTGAAGACGGGTCAAAAAAGCTGATCCGACGGAAGAGGTCCGACGGAAGTACCGAGTTAGGCCCTTCTTCCTTAAAACTCTTTCTTAAAACCCCGCCGCTGGCCGTAAAATCAATCGAAATGACCGACCAGGACGGATGCTGAGTTTGTTTCAGATTTCAGTCCTACCTAATAAGAGAACGAATGACCTTGTGGGAATTTTTAAGGAAAAAAGTAGTCTATCGCCATCGACGTCAGACACTCAGCAGAAGCGTGGCGTAGTGAGGCAGTGGTGACAATACTTTACGAAGTTATAATCTTTCAAGTAAGCTTTACACCGTGACAATCCAACGCGGAAGCAATACCACTTCTGATATGAGCCAGAATAGCAGTAACATGCAAGCAACTTGAAACATAACTTGAACGTCTTACTAGTACCTGAACTTCAGCTCGTGTTCGCATAATTAGAAAGGACAATCCGA
This sequence comes from Megacollybia marginata, assembly GCA_003313965.1. Classification (NCBI taxonomy): domain Eukaryota; kingdom Fungi; phylum Basidiomycota; class Agaricomycetes; order Agaricales; family Porotheleaceae; genus Megacollybia; species Megacollybia marginata. Next base: position 5,343 of record QLOY01003939.1, read on the forward strand.
TGTCTCAAGTATCCGAGCCACGAAGGATGAGAACATACAAAGGGCCTGATTGTCAGTGAGCAACAAGGTGGAGCTGTCCTGGTAACCAACTAAAAACTATAGACGACACTGTCACGCAACTCAAATACAAAATGTCGGAAAACTTTACTCACCACCCATCCTATTTTGGGACTAGGTGCGACACACTCTCGACACCTTTCTTCACAAAGGTAATTGAACCCAGCCACGTTCCTTGAACACTGGCTGACACCTTTTTGCGTGAATAAAATTACATAACGAGTAATTCTGTCCCACCCATGGGCCCATGACATGCCGCATGACTTCAAGCCGAGTCTGTTACAACCACGGACCTTTGTGTTATTATCCCTCTTAGCACTTAGACACTGCTGAGACCCTTACATGTACTCACATGTCCTGAATGGTGACATTCACTTACAGCCAATGGTTTGCTGGGATGATGCTGAAGGTATGGGTGCTGAGCTGTTAATTAAGGTTTGATGTCTGAGGCAACATTGCCGTGCTATGCTGAATAATCCGATCAGGTCTTCCGTTCTACTCGGATCCTCGCGTCCTGGAATAAAATATGCTTGGATGAATTTTATAGACTCTATTAATGCTGTTTCACTGTTATTATAGCTTTAATACTCACAGTTCATCATTCCAACAGTAGTAAGAGCATTGTATAGCCTTGATAATCCAATATCCTTGTTATAACACTATTTGGGACAATAGTGCGGGCACCCTGCCCTCATACATACCTCTCATATCACAAAGAAGACCTCCGACACATTTAGTATGACTTCCATTGATGCTGAGATCTCCATCCAGCTCTTACTCCATGTCCAATGCAGAATCAAAGTAGCGCAATCTGATTTATCCCCTGTCGCATTATTGATGACTGTACTTCACAGACATTTTAAAATGTTGGGAAACATACATAGAAGCCATTATATTAACATATATGAACACTTGAACCCAGGGGACACAAAAACTCATGATGATTGTGAGTGTATGCGTAGAGACTTCACGCAGATTGTGTATCGATCAGGTTCAGTTCGTCGTAGGTTTTGCTCGAGTACAACCAGCCAATGATCTGACAGATAATTAAAAGTAAGTGTCAATGGATGACTCAAGAGTAATCGCATGCAAGCATCTGAAGCATCGGAACAGCCGTTGCACTGCTATTCACAGAATATGTTTCTGTCAGGTAAGCGCTCATGTCAAGCGCTCAGCAGGATGGCTGATGAGAAAACGAAGCAAGGTGGCTGTGTAACTCAGGCCGTAAACCCTGTCACTGTTACATTCCATTCACCCGACACTCTTTTCTTGTGTAAAACCTGTTGACACTACTGTTTCTGTATTATGTAACTAGACGCTCACCCTCATCATCTTGCCAATCACGCCAGTCACAGTTTAAAATAGACTGCAGTACCGGTGGTGAGTAATATACTCGACACTTTCTATTTGGCATGGTTGAGAGTGTTGTAGATAGTTTATATGTAGGTACCTAGACTATTGCAAGGTGAACAGTGATCAGAGTCCACTGAAGTCCGAGTTAGCAGACGTCGAAGTACTCACACTCGAGTACGGTCACCGTGATCATCCTCAGAGGTGTAGTGAGGCTCAATTAAGCGCAATGTACTACAACGCATGAATCCATCGACCTCTGGAATAGAATATGCTGCAAGTCAACATACTACAATGGATCAACTCAAAGTTGGCGAAGTCGATTGTGAGTCGACATACTACAGTGTATTTCAATAGACCGAATTGAATACTGGATAAGGTGCTGTCTACTGTGATGACAGTCAATGTAATGCTGTGTAAACCGATTACGCCATCGGATATCGAAGTTTCACAGGTGGCGTATATATAATTCACCCTCCGTATCACAATCCTGCGAGTTCTAGCTGAGTTCTAGAGTATATCGAGTTTGGGACTGCATCAATCCAAGCGGGCCATCGCTTCTTGTGCCTCATAGTTGCGATATCAATGCGATAATTATGAATAGGCAGAAAAGATGAAAAGTCTCAAGTCTCGAGCGGTTTGTACACGGACAGTCCGACTGCTATGATACAAAGGTAATCGCCATGCAGTAATATTACGGGGACCCATACTGAGTGGCACAGTATGATAACGCAGGAAAGGCAGATCAGAGTAGTCACGGCTGTGACCAGACTTCCGGATATACTTTAGCAGACGAGTTAAGCAGAGTTGAAAAATATGGATCTCATGTTTCGAGCTCTTTGAGGCTGTTGTCCACGTTCTTGCTGAAACTCAATTATCGGTTCAAACTCCCACCTTGGGCTCCGCACATGATTGAAGAACAAGTTAGATTAGGTGGCAACTACAACTGGTATCAGAAGAAATCCTAAGATGCTCTCTCTATGCCCCACAGCCTGTACCGCGGACCTATGGCCCCTCGGTTAGCATTGCTGACAATACTTGACACGTACACAGAGTCCGAGACGCTTTTTGACTTTACAAAAATTTACTCCTCACAACTGAGCCCTCAACATAATGCGTTGAGACATCCATCTCATGGAGTCTAACGAATCTGGTCCGCTTGTAGAACTTCCAGAAGGCGAAGAGAATAAAGAAGAAGGGGATGTTGATATATGACGAAAAAAAATCGGATGCTGAGAATGGCTTTACGGTTGTCCATCCTGAAAAGCTATTCCACGACGTTAATCGGTCGTTTACTACGGAAGAGGAACTTACAATACGATGATGATGAATGAGATCACGACAACGTATGCACCCCACGGCTGGACCCAACTCCGGAAAGGGAGAACGTCTCGAGAGATACCTTGTACTTTCATCCCTCTATAAAACCGTATATGAGCGATTCCAATGCCGATCCAGGTGATTTCACTTCCAAGGGTGGTAATGTTACTCAACCAATTGAACGCCTTTGAGGCACCGCCCGACCCGCAGTTGAGATACGCAAGGAGGGAGAACATGGAAGTGAAGAGGAGGGAAACAATGGGTACACCATTAGGGAGGATCTTTCCGAAGATTCGAGGTGCTTGGCCTTCTTGTGAGAGCATAAAGAGGGCTCGAGAGGACGAGTAGAGGAATTCGTTTGCAGACGAGAATGCGGACGTCAAAACCACTGCGTTGATGATTTGATCCAAAACTTTGATTCCCGAGTTACGAATGACGATGACGAAAGGAGACTGAGCAGCGGTGCCGGTCTGCTCTTTATTAGCCTGAAGAAGGTTGGGATCCGAACGCGATATACACATCCCGACAAGCCAGATGGAGAGGATGTAAAGGAGGACGATGCGATAGAAGATTGCACGGACAGCGGTTCGCATTGTTTTCCGCGGGTTGCGGGCCTCGAGGCAGATTGAAGCAAGGCCTTCCATTCCGCCGTACGAGAACGCTGCTTGAGTTAAGACAGCCCAGACTGCAAACAAGTTGTTAGCGAAACTAAAGGATGGGGAGGGGGTAACATACAGCCAAGAAAACGAGCCTTGGAAGCAGGCACAATACCAAGATAACCGTCATCAAAGGGTGCATCACGCCAGTAACGGAATCCACGACGGTCGTGGTCTGGTGCCCCACCAAGATCGACAACGAGACAGACGATTAATAGGCCGACGATGGTGATGATTTTGAGAAAAGCGAACCAAAATTCGAATTCGCCAAAATACCTTGTCGGATGTCAACAGTGAAAAAAAATCAATACGGAAGAGGCACACTTGACACCGGCAACATTGATCAGGATCACTCCAGCCAACATAACCGTAACATAGATAGCCAAATGCTTCGTGTCCTGGTCCCAATACTGAATAACTATCGAGGCTGCGACGATTTCGGTGGGTGCAGTCATTGCGGTTTGGAACCAGAATTGCCAGCCCATTGCGAATCCCATTGCTTCGTCGACGTAACGACGGCTGAACTCGATGAAGCCACCCGCGGAGGGGTCATATACCATCATCTACGAGGAAGGCTTAGCAAGGGAAAGGAAGCAAAAAAAACGCACTTCGCCAAGCGAATACATCATCAATCCGACCAACATGCCCACAATGAAATATCCCAGAACTGCACCAACGGGACCACCATCCGCCACAGCTTTACCGGAACCAAGGAAAAGACCTGTTCCGAGTGTACCAGCCTATGCTTATGAGGAACGAACTTGTCTAGTATAGCCAAGAACTCACAATTGCAATCATCGAAATTTGTCTCCCCTTCAAACTCCGATGCATATGCGGGTCACCACTACTCTCATCCACAACAGCAGGATCCGCAACTTCGACGTCTTTGGTTGCATGTTCGTCGGTGGAAGCCTTGTCGTTGAATTTTTCTTGAGACATCGTCGACGGGGAACGGGGGATGATGTCAAAGTATCCACGCAAGCTTATCTTTATAGACCAAGAATAGCACCACTATGACACAGCACCACCGAACACCACACGATGGAGTTAGCTTACATCATAGTAGCCGTTCGAGCTGTAGGTCCACCGAGTACGCAACTGTGGTGTGTGGCACCCAACTACACTCTTCTTGGGCATGTCCAGGTGACGAAAGATAGCAAAGAAGGAGAGTAGGTGGTCTTTATTGACCTTTGAGAACGCAGGCGGAATTATCGCAACAAGAGAAGGAGCGGTTTACACGGGTCCGCGATTATTTACCACGGGATGGATGGATGCTAAGTAAGAATCAACTAGCTGCGCTTCCATCAACTGTGCTCGATGCTATGTAACGCCAAGGACATCTTTCCCCGACGACATCCATTTCATCCCATAGGGTTTCACGGTACGCAGCGTAAGTGCACTGATATCGGCCGTTTTTCGCTTCCGACCACAGGGTCTCTTCAGGCCGCGGGAAACAGACGCTGAATGCAGCGGTTTGCGTACGGGACGGAGCGCGGATACGGACCAACGAGGTGAAACTCTATCCACATGGATTCAGGCCAGTGAATGATCTAGGCATGCATCGTAAGGTCACAGGCTGACATAGAAGAAACCGGGGGCATACCATCAACAGGATACGGTTCAGCCCAAGACGGTATACGACGTGAAGCGCTCGTACAGAAGGTACGTTGTACCGGAGTACGGTTTAAGATTGATACGAGATCTGTAGAAGGTCAGGCGTCAAAATACAGCATATGAAGGGAGAAGTACCTCCTGGGACCACACAGCCACCGACGAACGAGCTCGCTCCAAGTAAGTACCCAAAGCTGTAGATTCACCGACAACAGCCTTCGCACCCAAACAAATCCAAACCTACCCTTCCATCATCTCTCACCACCTTCATTGGCGCATTACCGTTCGATAGCGCTGTAGTACTCACATAGCCACAAAATTGTAATGTGCCGAACTTTGCCAACAGAGAGCTAGTTGTCGGTGTCGAAATAATCACCCGCAGCAAAGCCGTTGCATCGCTACACAACAAATGCGCTAGGAGAAGGAAGGTTAGAATACGACCAAACGGAATGTGTAACTTACACCAAGAATAAGCGAACAGTGAACAACCGATATACCGTAAGCTGTGGAAGAAAACCTATCCATGGGTTGGTTGCTGAAGCATTCCAAGCAGCGAGGCGAACTCTTGGAGGAAGAACAATGCTGGCAGAAAGCCAGAGATCTGCGAATGGGAGGATCAGAGGTCTATGATACATCAATTTCAGATCATCGGATTAGCAGACGCGACGACTTACTTGGTAGGATATGTACAGTACATCCGTGGGGCCAAGCTCTCCTGCAGGACCAGTCTCATTCGCCTCCGCCTCGTTAATCGTTCGCGACGGATGTGAAGCCCCGGTCCCACCAAGGCTTCGAATATACCAAGTCGTCAACGCAATACTCTCTACGTCGCATCAGTCTCGGACCGTGGCAATAGTAGCAGGGAAATGACTCACGTCGCAAAGGATGACAAGCGCCGGCCGTGTTGATGAACTGGACTTCCAGCTGAATACGTTAAGAGTCCTCGGTGACATTGTTGAATCCTAATTGAATATTTGCTTGCTTGAGCTGGGAGATTGGGCAGTTTGCTCCACTCGCAGTGCTATAGACCATGTTGCGCCGCGGTGGACTACGAAAAGAACATGCTATGCAAGAGAAGTACGTGTCAGAATATGCGAAAGTTGAATTGAATGGCTCACAGCGTAAAAGTGCTGCGAGATGAATCAAGACCGGCGGCTGTACTCGTCAGTGCACTGTAGTCTTCTAACATGATCACAGCATTAGTTATTCTGTTTAGACGGTTAGTACTTGACGCAAAGCCTGCAGTGCGATGACATACCAGCAACGCCAACCAATAGAAAAACAGGTTAGCGCCGGCGCCACAGCTCCGTACAGCCATTAGACTATTCCCTGTCAGCTACGTTAATTTTAGTTCTAGTACAGCGCTGGTGAGCAAAGAAAAAAGATACGGCCCGTGAATTCAGGTCTACCGTTAACTTTGATGCTTGCTGAGCGCTCTAGACTCTATGTATCGTACTGAGCCAGCTGGTACCTGTAGCGTATTCGACGAACAGCAAAAATGTCTAGATTCAGCGACGAACGTTAGCTGCAACGATGGAGCAGTGTGACACCGCGTGATGTTGTGACACATGACCGCCAGCAATCTTGGGCGGAATCTATACTTTAAGACCTGTATCGTTCGTTACATAGAGTTCATGGTTTTCACCAATTAATTCAATGCTGTATTGATTGTTAATCCCAGAATCGTATCGGTGTTGCGCGAAAAGACTCATATTTGACTCATATTGAGCTGGTGGCGTTTTAAAAGTGGTCTTCTTGCGGATCGTTGCTCCAGTCTAAGCACAGCCGTATATCACAGTGCATGTTTGTCACTTTATCTGTCAGACTGTCTTTCAAATAGTACTTCGATCTGCTGCGATTGCGAATTTATCACCTCATCAAATCGGATAATCACTACAAAATACCTTATTACTCTTTCTCCTCTGCCTCCGGACACGCTTTGGGACTATCAAATGCCGCAGTATTTATTACTTATCTATCCCGAACCGGTAGTAGGCCTCGACAACCCTGAATCACACTTATAAGGGTTCTTTGCCAGCGCTACTTAGTTTGCCTCTTAGTTGATGTTATTCTTCGTACACAATACTTAGTAACCAAATCGTGGTGTCCACCGTTGACCACACATTCAAAAATTAACGGTTCATGATTCGAAGCTGAATCTCTTGATACAGAGGCCTGGGTCGTGATACGTCTCCACGTTCAAGTAATCAGGCAAACATTCATGCTGTAACGAGATCCTTCCTTCCGTAAGTTCCGTTGGATGATGTCCGCATTATTCAAACACTTTGTGGCTCGGACAGGGTGAATCTAGATTTGTGAGATTCAATGATCACATAGATCTTTTGCATCAAGAAGCTATCGGTATCTGACAGACACCGAGGCTGCGTAGAATAAGCCAAACCGAGGCTATATGCAGTTAGGTTGATAGACTCAGATCATTACACCGTCATAGTATTCTCGGAAGAGTTCCGAAAGGTCGAGACTCTGATAGAAGGGAGATGCACCGAAGAAGACTGATGAGCTGTAGGGTGTGGCGCACCAGGGAACATGGAGATAGATATTGCAAGTATTCGATGATAGGAATAATAAAAGACAGGACAAAGGAGCATAGTTTTTTTTTTTTTTTCAGAAACTCAAGCTCCGTCGTTAGTGAATGTTTCATCCAAGATTCAACCTACGGTGACTGATGGAGGCATAGTTTCCAAAAATGGGTTTTACAGTGACGCCGGTACCGACGGCCGAATTGTGGCGGCAGACAGGAGGAAGGAAGCAATCATTTACCCACTAACGACTCCGAACGGCACAATTAGACTGTACCGAGAAAGAATTACCTCAACCCTGGCTTTATACAGCATCATCGATTCAATCGAAGCAACCTACGAGTCATCTGTGATGGTCCAAGTTTTACTCCACTCAATGGCCTGAAGTGACAAGTCAGCTGGTAACACGTCGGTGATGGAACTTGAAGATGGCCCTATACTTCTCGAAAACGCATCGTAAACAATGTAGAATGAATCACGCCAATATATCCTTCAGAGTCATGACAGTCACGATTCAATATGAGGAATGATCAAAATACTGCATGATTTAAAGAGTATGGAATTGTTTCGAACGTAACTAACAGAAACAACCCTGAGGATCGATGCTCCACGACTCACCTTCTGAAATCTACGTCACTGATCACAACAGCAAAGCCTTGGGTACATTCGGGCTGAGAATGAGATTCGATATTGATATTCTTCTGTCCATTTATCCATTTCCGTAAACTTGATCGCCTCGACCATCACTTCGATGTTAGAGAAAGGAAAAAACAAACCAAAGAAAGAATCGCCAACGTTTGCTTCTGCCGCGATCTAGATGTGGTATAAGGTATCTCAAGTTGGCGGGTGATGAAAGTATTTGATATGATGTCACGACGACTGATGGCCGTTGAAGACGCTTGAAGATAGAAGGTCCTTTTACGAGGGTAGATTGTTTGACGGAGGTCTTGCTTTGATAATCAGTTCAGTAGACATTCTATGGAGCGATTTCTCCTGCTGCATAGAGGCGGTTAGAGTGGAACCAGTCCACCAAGTGTAAAACTAGTCCGAAGAGGTACTTTACTTACCTTCAGTTAATATTATACTAGTTAACTCCATACTTTGACAAAGAAGAAAAAAAGATTTAGAAAACAAAAAATCCAATCAATGGTCGATAGCAGCAGCTTGTTTCAATCAAGTGACCTCGGGGTTATGGACCCCGCGCGCTACCACTGCGCCATGCTGCTGCAATTACAACAGGGACACTTTGCATATTGGTGTTCTGATGAGGTGTACAGAGGGTCACTGATATCCGTTCGAGAGTCATAGCATCATGTATATGGCGGTATTATGTACTTTTTCTCATCTTTCTAGATATCATGTAGTATGTAGTCTGGATACTCTTCGAGGCAGCATTCTGTTAGTTACAAATAGTTTGTCATTGCGTTGTCGAGACCGAAGAAACAGTGGGAGAAGAGGCTGTCGAAAACATATAGTATAGCAGCTACCATGGTGGCGCTAAAAGGTTTCAGGATCATTTACGCAATCAGGGTGAAGGAGAACTCAATATTGATGGTTTCGAACGGGAAGTTCCATGTATATGTGGACAATTTCTTGAATGACAATAAGGTGAGACGAGCATAGAATCTCTTCCAGCAATCTGACATCGCGGCCAGCATCTGGAGCAGTGCTAAATTCTGAGTCTGCACACGAGAGATACCATCACACTAACCGATAATGGATAGCTGCCCGTGCGACTCAGTTATACAGTCAAGAAGTAAGGTGGATTGGAGATTGCGTCTTCCCATCGCTCGTTCATCCCTTACTTCCATTGGAGAATTGCCAATGGAGGAAGATTCTGGAAATCTTGTATTACAGAATCGAAATCCGGGCTCTTGAAAGCAACGAATGTTGATCCCAATGTTATTACAAACACCGAAATCGTGCGGCTCTTGATTTCTATCTGTATTTGCGACACTGTTACTCTTCTCACCTCGTGAATTCTTTCTGTTGTCGTTAAGTCTCCAACCGGGCCCCGGTCATGATGCATGATCGCGACCAGATCACGATTCCAATGTTCTCGATTATTGGGAGAAAGTAGTTGAGTGGATTGGAATAGGGAGGACGTCGAAGTAGAGATTGATTCAGATAATCTAAGACAAGAAAGTAACAGGTCCGAGTCTAGGATATGACACTCTAAACTCAGAACAGATGCTCATGCTAACTTGAAGGATTCGAGAGCTAGACCAGAAGCTGAATCAACCTGTTTGAAACGCAAACAACTCAACTCACTTCAGGCAGTCAATCAACGAGCATAGGTCCTGGCGTTGTGTCTGTGTCGGCTTGCTCTGCTGACAGCATTTCGACTTCTTCGAGTGTGGCTTCTCTTCTTCCCTTGAACCCTCTTCGGTACTTGGAGAGCTAGTCTGTAATGAGCTAGGTGCAGAAGACTCGAGGATACATACCTTCCTCTTACCCACTTGAGGATAGGGACGGAAACGCTCATCTTTCTTATGTGAAGGCTGTCTGTTACAAGGCATTCGCAGATTGGTGATGACAGGACAAGATCCAAAAATTGAAGCGGATCCTACCGCGATTTAAGTTTTAAAGACCAAGGCACTTATGTAACTCGGGCCTTGAGGCAAGCGGAAGAAACAGACACTTCTAAATACAGCCGCGGCGTTCAAATCATGTTTGTAACGAGCAATACTGATATCATCGTGACCGAGCTGAAAGTCAGGATAAACGTTTCATGCTCGAAAAAAGGACTCGCGTCGGATAACAGACTTCATATCTTTAACCTTCGGTTGTGCAATGAGGCTGAGTGCTCGAAAAAAAATTTGTTGCGGGAATTTTCGAAAGATTTTGATCGGCTCATTAAGCGGCTCTCAGACTCACTCTGATTCGCCTCTAAAAGCATGCTGTATGACGGATGACGTCCTTCTCTTCTATATGGAGCTCAACAACGACAGTTTGAACTCAGGAACTGTGATCATCAGATAAGTTGAAAAGCCGAGAAATGAGAGCACTAGAAGCTCTGTTATCAATTTGCATCAGTCCGACGATTAAGAAGTGCCGTTATATCCATAGGTGGAGGCTGAGAACTTCAGTTTCCTTAACGCCGATCAGCGTTCAAATTTCCTTTGTCAAAATTTACTCAAAAATGCTTGAAGACTGATCTGAGTTCAAAACGAATGCATTGGCAGAGAGCTCTGTTGGTTTTCAATTGGCGTTGTTGGACAATTTTTCAGGTTTCAGCACCCATCTAGTCGGAGTTGAGGAAATTCAGGGAGTATGACCGGTGCATGATTGCTACCCAGCCATTCAATGTGTCGTTGGTTGAATGAGAAGAGAAGAGTCTGGTCACAAGTCCCTAAGCCAAGAGGTTCAGCATGATCGAAGGTCCTGAGGATTGTGTAGAAGTAGCACTCGACATGTTCTCAGTGAGAGCTGCTATAACGGATCTGCAAAGGTGGAGTGAGAAAGAGGTTCGTTCTAGTTGCGTCCTCGTCGACCAAGCAACGACCAAGGCGAATGTATTTTTCTGCGACGTCAAGCTGCTTCGGTTGTTATAATTAGGATTTCAAAGTGTAGAGTGCGAAGAAAGCCCTTGCTGCCCGATCGATGAATGTGAAGGTGCAGCGCCGTTGACAACGACAACAAGAACAGCCAGCCTGGTGCATAGAGTGGTACCTGACGCCTGACGTGCCCTTATTCCAGGCTATATTTGACTATGGTGGCATTCTGAGCAGATCTGTCGACCGTAGGATGCATCGAAGGGATAGGAAGGCAGAGGAAAAAGCGATGTTTGACTGCGTGTATCAACAAGTGAGTTCCGATATCCGACTCGGAACCGTGGCCGAACTCGAGCCACAGTGAACGCATGGCATGAAGTTGCATCGTGTTGGAAAGATCAAACTGATTCAGTGGTTCGGTTCAGAACCAAACATGTCATAATGAACCAGGTTTTACTGTAGACATAGCTAGCATAGTTAGTAGTTACTACGACTCCTACAAATGACAGGACTTGGAAGTACAGTAAAACGGCGTTATGTTTATCTGGGAGCCTGAGGGAAACCAAGCCTGAGGGAAGTCACGAAAGTGATGCAACCGAAATAAACAAGAAATAAATAAATAATTGGGAAGCCTCACGTTCACCAGAATGAGACTCGCCCACAAATGGAGTACACGGACCGGTTTTCGTTTAAGGAAACTGTACAGAAGAATTCTGGATCCCCTCAAACAAGCGATAAGCCCGCGACGGTCATTAAAGTTCCTACTACCTCTGGGAAATCCACATGGCCCACGCTTTGTATCATCGAGACAGAGATCTTCAGGGGGCAAAACGTGGGACAGGAACGACTGCTGCAATCAGAATTACGAATTGGAGGACATGCTCTTTGACTGAGGGCGTGGTGCGATACTTTCGGCCGCCACAATTTCGATTTCTGCTATTATTGATGATTGACTGATACATGCTACGCCTTTAATGTCCGGTGAGTGGTAATAAGTTGATGAATGAGCGTCGAGACTTACCAATTTATCGTAACAGATGTCTGAGTCAGAGAATAGGCAATCGATTGCGGAATGGAGAATCCCATCCAAGTGACAGAAGCAGGTGGGAATATGCAATGCCTGTCAATTATTGCGGTCTGACGGTTACTCCGACTTACACGAATAAGAAAATTACTTGACGCAGTCGTCCGACGAAGGAGAATCGAGATGCAACGTGGAGAGCAAATACTGTCTGCATCCACCCGAACAATGGGACCGTGATTGTCATCAAATGCTGTTTGAATCCAGATCCATTGGTAATGCAGTAGACCCGAGCACCAGTCCAACTGGCTTACCGTCCAGTGAGTACAAGTAAAAGATCAGACTTGCACACGTGATTTTATAGTCTTTCCAACAGTGATACAACTCACGGCCTCACTGCGCGCCGTCAGCCAACCCTCAGCGACTGTATTTGAATAAACCAGGTCATTCTATATGCCTACATAATTGTCGAGCCTTAACCGTTGATTCTAAAGCTTAACTGCCAAAATCGGCCAATTCTGCTCAACGGGATATTGTTCGTGCAACTCGCCGAACCCTTACAGATCATGATTATAATGAACCGCTGGTTCTAAACGCTTCAGGTAGGTATTGAATCGTATTGTACTCAACTCCTGACTCTATACAGTGAAGCCTGAGCCTCGTTCTCTTTCCCGTCGCTCACTGTATCGCATTCCGTCCATGTCTATGCTACACTGATGCTGAAAACACCTCCACAAGTGCTCATTGACCCGGGCCTCCTCGTACGCTCTCTGACGAAAACGCCTCCACGCCACATGTGAGGCTCTTTCTGCTTCCACCGCAAAAAAGTAATCGATTTCGTTTGTAAGTGTAACGCTCAGGCTGATTTCCAACGCAGCGTTGATGGCTTTTACTGTTGCTTTCCAACTTGAGGAACGCACGAGGTTACTGCTTCGGATTCCAGGTCTGGTTCCGGGTCGGAGGAGGGCCAATCCGCTTACCTTGACATTTCGGTCTCATTCATGCAGATCTTTCCAACACCGATATCCCATCCTCCTCGGTTACTCTCATTCTTGGCCCCTCGATCTCCCAGATTATAACCAAGTTGACCCCGATGCCTGTGCCGAAATCTGTTTGCGATGCGGAAGACAAGCGTACATCCAATCCGCTGGTTCCTTCTATCTATGCGCTTTGGTGGATACCACTAAATCGATTCCATATGCTTCAGCGCATTTCTCAGTCGTTGCTGCTACCCAACGTGTTACGTGAGGCTTTCGCGTTACAAGGCCGGTTACTCTCATCTTTGTATTCCATTCGGTTCTGAGTTTCCTAACAGAACCTCTATCTCCTACTGGAACTCCTGTCGCTGTCGACACAGGTACTTACTCCAAATTACAAGTTAGCGCTTAGCGCTTAGCACTCCTCGTTCACCAGTGACTATTCCCAGGCTCGTTTGTTATCAGGTTGGTTCCTTACGTCTTTGCATCGCATTCGGAAGTCCTCAGTCTTAACAGGACCTGTACGTCCCTCTCAAGCTGAAGAACGCCTGTGTCCATTACGATTTCCGAAGCCCTCACTACTGGAGCATGCATCGAAGGGTCTACGCCGCCAGAGATCCTCAAGCGGGTATCTCAATCCCATATCGTTGCGACGTTGCGTTTCAGCGAATACCTGCAGACACGGTTTAGCGCTGGTTTAGCGTTACGGCTGGTCTCTACGGTGCACCGCAGCGAAGGAGATAGTTGGGAGGGATTGGAAAAGATCTTGGCTTCCGTCGTGATGCCAAAACAGTCACCATTTGTAAGGATTCTTGTATCGGATCGATATTCCTTTCTCTCGTTATTGGATGCACATAGCTAGTCTGATAGTCGGTAAATAACCCAGAATGAAGCCTCTGTACAATAATACGCCGATGTTACAGCCATGTGACTTCAGCTGCTCTTGCCTTTCTCCACTTCACTCACGTCTCTTTCGGTGCGCTCGGTGCTTGCGAACAGTCTTCTGGACCAGCTGTTAACTCTGTTGTTGCATAGTTTGCGTATCTTACCCATATTTGTCAGTGGTAAGTAAGATTTTCTCCCCCTGACGATTTTCTTCAGCTAATTCCATTCAGACGAACTATATACGCGTTTCTGAAGAATTCTGTATCCGTTACTCTTATTCTGGAGAAGCAACACATACGCTACAATGGCCTGGGGTTTCGGCGTTGTTATATGCAACGGAAATTCCGATGGTGGACTATGATTTCATTGCATGCGAGGTATTCATTATTCGCTGTTCTAAGCTTGTATTTCTGAACTAGAAACAGCTCTTGTTCAGCGAGGCCGTCACGGTGCTCCACACGCGGGTTCCATTCTCTCGATCTCGTCGAACTCACAGTGGCTCCCGCTACTTCGAGGACTCTTCCTGTTGGAAAGCCCACCGCACGGTAGGCTCTTATTTTGTACACTTGGCCTCGTCTAATTCGTTCGATGTAGCCTATTCTAACCCATGTATCGTGAAGCACCTGCGTATTCCCCAAGGAGCAGGACACCACCTTCGACGACGTCAAAAGTACGGTACTTCCGAGTCTGCCGGTCGATGCAAGACTCTTCTCCTTATTGTTGCGTTAACACGATAGGTATGGTCCTACCCACGATATGCGTTCCTTGTAAGTATCGTCTTTTCAATGCGTTTACTCGCTTGCCGACTATGTCCTTACAGGTGTATTTGCACGTTATCTGCTCGCTGGGAAGAATAAGCATCTGCTCTCATCGTTCTCTGTTCGGTAAGTTCGCTCTACAGTCCCGAGAAGTCTGACTAACGAGTGCCGCTAGCTTATTCACATACGTCTCGGCCTATTGCTACCATTCGTCCCTGTAAATTGATAGTATTCCCGGGCCCTTGCCCATGTCGATCTCACCAAGAAACTTCTCATTTCGGTGCCATCACTCCGACCTTTGATTCGCAGGACAGGAGCATACATGCCACCTCGTCGGATTTGATATGGTGTAATGGGCAGAGAAAACGGAGGATAGGAGAGCCTACGTTATGGTATTTGAGTGTATGCTAGAAGAATGAGGCGTCAAAGAGAAAGATATCAATAAAGTTACTACAGGGTCTGGCAAGACGATGTGCAAACGATGCCGCGGTGGTGTTGATCTCACAACGTAACGTTCTGCTTAATTGCTTCAGGTTACCCTACTTATTACGACATGGAAAGGGTAAATGAGCTGAAGGAGCGCCTGACCGGCCCAGCAGCTTGCAACATCACGCCCACCACCTCCATTGCGAATCAACCTCTCGTAACTCATAGCCTGTCTCGACGTACTTATAAATGGCCAATTGTGAGTTCTGAACTATTTATAGTATGTTTGTTTGGTCAATATAGCTCAAATCCGTAGCTAGGAATCAGCCTGAGGTCGGTAACTGGCCCCGTAACGCCGTCGGCCCACCACCACTGACTTGTATCACCATTCCAGAACTCACCAGCAGTTACAAAATGTGAAAATCAATCTCCTCAAAGCTTATCCCGACAAAAGAAGCTAGAAAAGCAACGGCGCTATGAAGAACGGTGGGTATAATTCCACAATACATCCTGTTCTGCTAACTCTGTAATAATCTTAGGCATAGGGAACAACGTC